>JAUZND010062540.1:0-18005 GCA_034780555.1 Coelogynopora nodosa | reverse complement strand
GAAGGGAAGGGGGTCATCGAAAAAAAAAATCGGTCAAGGTCACGGGGGGATGGATTCAAGGAGCTCCTTCCCTACTACTTATGTGAAACTTTTATAAGTGACCTTGACATCTTAATATATCAAGATCAAAAGCTCCTTCAGCGAGGCGACAGCCTTCTCTTTTAATGTTATTTATAATTAGATGTTTATTCATAAATGTTCATATACATTTATAATTGTCAAATAAAAGTTTTATTTCAGACAAACTTAATTTATAATCATTACAGTAAAGTTTATGGTGTATAAATATAAGCATAGTCGAGTGTTTAAATGAATCATAATACTATTATTTGCCAACCACATCTGCCACGATAACTGGGGTACATGGAATAGATGTCTCTCATATAAGCTGCGGGAGAACTTTTAGTTTCTCAAAAAACTTGATTCCTCCTAAATATGGCCGGTCTAAAACTGCCTGTCTATCTCGATTGTTCATTACTAGATCAAAGAGTCATAATCCCCTCATTTAATGGCCGAATTCTATTCTGCTTGAAATTGTCACATTAATCGGACTAAATATATCCCCAGTAATTACGGTTTATCGAAGTGTTATTTTTAGGGTACATTTGTTAGGAGACAAAGTTTAACAAGTTTAAACTAGACTCCGGAAAAATGACGTATGTTTTACCGCACAAGAATTGTAGTTTGTAATACTTTTTTAGCAATAATTTAAACATCAATAAAGCTCTTAAAAAGGAATATTTTGCAATATAATTGATAATGTTTTTAATTGATGTATATACTGCATATGCATATCTCTGTGTGTGTATAACCTTTATATAACCTATTTTCACGATTGACGATATTAATTCTGGTAAGTTTAGTGAATATCTTACCGAAATGATATGAGCGATCTTGTGGATAGTTTAAGTATTATTCCGTTATAAAACGTCATTATTTTAAGCCAAACTATGCATGTGCAATTTATGAGAGCTTTTAATGTAAGTGCTTTTAGTCAAATGGGAGAAGGAGGTTACATTACGTATTACCAGTGTATTGTACGGTTGTACAATTAAGAAAAATATTTAATGAAATATTTACAATAATATCGTATAATGGGTGTAATATGCTCTAAAGAATTAGATCAACTTGTTTCAAAAAGGAAAATTTAGACCTGCACTTTGTTGTGGCTTGCATCACGCGGTGGATTAAATATAATGCTGTTTTATGAATGTTGTATCTTCCAACAAACATTTCGCTTGTTTTATACTTTGGGCTCTATATGAAGTTCAAATAGGTTGACCACACGACAAAAGGTGATTAACAGATAGCTGTACCTTTTCCTTTAATTAGTATTATTTTAATATTTAATAATATTAATGTATTAAAAAATCACTTTATAACGTTTGTCTTCCTTTTTATAATGAACAATATATCGCCAGGTAGTCACCATGCAGTCACAAAGTTCAAATGAAAGAGAATATATTAACATTTGACAAATATTGTAACATTAAAGAAGAAAATAATGCACTAATAACTAATTAATTTGAAACAAATTGTACACGATTGCCCTATAGTTATGATGGAAGCCATTTTTATTGATAAAAAGATCTAATTTATTAGAATGAATCACATTTACTCCCATAAAATACTGTTATATGTTCTATATATCTCAACTCTGGACAACTATTTTAAAAACATGATAAACTATTTTTACAACTGAATTTATACAAGTTTACACAGCGATTTATACAATATCACACCATATGTACACTCACATACTCACCTTTTTATCATTATTTATTTCACTTTTTGTATTGAACAGACTATAACTATATATGTTCTGGTCAATTTATATATATTGTTATATTAGAATGTCAATTGCTACATTCACTTCACTGTTGTATTTTACAACTATTTAATAATGTATCTTTTCATTTTTATGTTCTTTTAACCAATATTTAAGTTTTACTTTCATTGTGGCAGCCAGCACTACTCCAGCATCAAGCAAGAGAATCTGGTTTGTGTTCGTTTTATTGCTTTTAAGGAAACTGTTATATCGTTATTATAACACACGTGTTATTATAAAGAACGCGGTACACCTTGAATTCATTTATATAAACAAGTATTAGAAGGTATATACATATTGTTAATGCAGAATTATTGTATTTTAAATATTAGACAAGTGTGTAGAATGTTAGTAAACTGTACACATTCATAAATCATAAAAACCCTTTCGTCCAAGTAATTATCCATTACGGAACTCCCATATTCTTTCACCTGATGCATTTTGTCGAACAATTACGATTAATGCAACTTTCAGTCAACAAGAGACAGAAAACGATTTCCAAATTATATGGCGCCACTAGTATCACGGGTATAACGTGTCTAAATAAGGTGTGTTAATGTGTTGTCAGTTGAATATAATGATAATAAGTTAATAATAATAATACAAATTATATTAGTCAACCTTATTTATTGCTATTAGCCGAAAAATAATAAAACAGTAATATATATATATATACAATATATATATTCAAATTATTTGCATAGTATAATTATTTATATATTGAAATCTTGAACATAAGTAAATAATTTGTTTTTACTCTGTAAGCATCCCCGACGAATTGAAATAAAATTATATATACATTATATGAGTAGCCAATAAGTGGCCATCGACAATATATATAAACGCAGTTGACCTATGTTATGTACATATTGACTGTATATACTCACAGGTCACGTCAATATTATCTTTTACTTATTATGTATTAGTTACTAATACATATAACGTTTATGGTTATAAACATACATTTTTCTCCTAACCAAACGAATACCACCCTCAGACACGCAATATTTGCATTAGGCCTAGAATGTTGTTTGTCCACCGTGTGAGAGCAAGCCCCGGGCAGTGCATAGGACAAATACCATTTAATATCACTGTGATGAGAATTTATTTCTCCAATTTGATAGCTTTCCAGGGAGTTGAGGCTGGACGGCAGTCGATGGCTCAGGAGACCGCAACTGCCTCCACTCGTATTATAGAGGTTCAATTAAGATGCCATTCGCTTTGGCTGGTTAGGAACGAATGTTATCCTGTGCATAACTGAATTAACTCGTTCCACAGTGCGGCTTCTACTCGATAGGATAGTGTATAGTCTTCTCTCTGGGGTATTTAACTCTCGATCTCAACAAAGTAGACGCCCAGTGTCTGGTTAATGTCATTAATTAGTTTATTTTTGTATCTATATTGAGTGATCCGGTCTGTTTCAGTTCTTGCTACTATAGTGGAAAATGCTTACATTTAGTTGTTTTTATTTTTTTAGTATTTCGAGAGGCAGCTTAACTAAATTCTCTGAAAAAGGTTTTTTCTTGATTTTTTTCTTGAGATAAATATTCAATTCTCGATAATTCTTTTACTAGTTCCTGTATATTTTTTTTAATTCACTGTCATATTTAGGTATGCGATTGCCAACAAGTGCCCGTCACATTTCATTGCTTAAAACATGTTTTATTATCTATTTCATTAACTATTAATTAATTACACGGGATTTTTCGTTTTCTATCTTTTACTTTTCTTTCTTTCTTGAGTGTAAGTTTCAAATAAGTTGTGATTTTAAATGATGTAAGTCGTAAATATTATTTATAATTTTATAGCTCGAAATTTCGCTTAGATTGCATAACTGAGACTTAGTTACATCTACATAGCTAGCAAATAGTTTTTCGAATGAGCATGTTTTATAACCTGTAATTTATAGAAAACCATGAAATTCTTCTTCTTTTATAAAAAATTTTAGATTTAAAGTAAAATCAGCTTCATTTTAATTTTAATTTTTAGTCGAAAAATATTTTACAAATCGAATTATTCACAAAATTGTGTTAATGTAGTGGTGAATCACGCCAATCACTTTCGCCACTGACACGTTCGACTTTTACGATAGGTCCTCATAAATTAAATTACCTGACGCATGCATGTTGCTTAATTCGTTAATCAAGGTTTCGTAAATATTTGACCACTTCGTAAAATATGTTGACTGTTTTTTATTATGATAACACTCTGATCAGTGATAAAACTAAAATATGACATGTGACATTATAGCTTTGAAAAAGTCACAATTTTCTGTTATGTACTTTTGTTTTGAAATAAGTTGACATGTGTTCCATTTCTATTTCATAGTGTACCATGCGGAATCATTAATTTTAAAAATTTTATTAACATAGTTATTTAGTGTATTTTTGTGTTATCATCATTTTGATATGGTGATTAGTACAATGGTCGGTTTATGTGTTTCATTAGAATATGTAAAAAGAGATATGTGAATGTGTAAATATGTGTCATGAAAATAATTAACGTCAAGAGCCTCAGAATCATTCACATAATTGAACATATATTGTATTTGTTTTTGGTTGAGACTCCCACTTCCAGGGAATTTCCCCAGTGAGTGTAGTTATCGTCACTTACGAAATTTTGTTTTTATATTTAGTTTATCCATTTGTGTATTGATAATATCACAGTTTTCCTATTTTTCACTTTATTATTCGAAATCGCTGATAAATAAAACGGACAACTATTTAAAAAATGACGTCTGCTATTTAGAAATTTAAATTTCGAGAAAGATTATTTTTATTTCTGTTGATACTGTTTTCCCTTTTATACACTTTTCCAAGTATCAACTGATCATAACTTTGCTAATTTCCTTAAAATATGACTTTGCTGATTGCTGAACGCATACGAAATTGTAGCCTGTCAAAACTTTTCTATTGTGATATATGGTTTTGTTTTATTCAAAAGAAACTTAAGGAAACATTGCATCTTTACCCATCAAGGCTTCTCTATCAGTTTGAAATATTTGATTTATTTGATTTCCGCTCATAAAAAGTTTAAGGCAAAATAATTTTTACCGGGATTAGGTTAAGTCAGGAAGCTCAGTTGCTGATGATATCTGGAGTTTTGAATTCAGAATAATTTTATTTCCTACCAACAGTTGTATACCAGATGTCTACTTAATTTAACTATTTTTGATCGTATTGTAAAAGTAATGAACATATTTAATATATTAATATAGTTTTATCAGCATACCAGATATTGAGTTATGTATATAGTTTAGATTATATCTTAACGTTCGTGATCAAAGCTCTAATACCGAATCAGTTATTAAACAATCAGTGACTTCTCTCTCAACTGATAAACTTTGTAAATATTTTGAAAAGTTTATAACATTAATACATTACTATCGGTTTAGAGACGAAGATAGTATTAATTATTAATTGTTATATAGTTTTAATATATTTTGCTGTTTATGTTATCACTTTATTTCTTCAATAATTAATTAAATTAATTAATTCGGTTGATATTTTGAAAAACAAGTAACGTATCGCTAATATTCATTATTTTGAGATTGCCTTTTTTTCGTTTCATAGAATATAATATCTAGTTCTTTCTTTGTTGTTAAATGTTTATATAGTAATACAAAATTTCATCAGGAAATTGATTAATTATTGGAACACATACAATTTCAGTTGGTAAATTTAGATCAAATTATTTTTAAAATATATAAAATATGACATACTTAATTAGGATATATTATTAAATAACTATATTAGACATGTTGTACTTATTCAAATATTTTAGATACTGCCACATTGTTATTAATAATTGTGTGACACAAATTAATAACTAATTACTTAATCTTTTTCCTAAATTTTCTAAGCCTCCTAACGGATTTTATCCATAAATGTTTACTTAGTCAACCTGTATTTGCTGTTTCATCGTCAACAAACTTTGCTGAAAAGAAGAGTCTAAAATAGAACAATAATTATTTTATACAGTCACTGGCTATTTATGTTGGAAGATCATGCAGTTAGCGGATATTACTTATCGCTCATAATAATATATATGGGTGCTCTTACATCGTAGGTATGACATACGAGTTATGCTTAAAGCGTTAATATTAAATGTTTTTTTTGGTATTTGTCCATTGCGATATATTTTTATATTCTTGTATATTCTTGCAAAGCTGGCTAATCTTTCTAATTTAGACATAATCAGATTATAGTGTGTACAAATTATTTTCTTTCTTTCGTAATTTATTTCGCCTTTTCCCTGATATTTTCTTTATTAATTGTATCTACATTATGGATTGAAATGGATCAGATAATATTCAGGTAACACGCATTACTTCTCGCAAATGATTAACGCAATTTGTTTTGTTGAGTGTTCGGTAACTATTTCAATAATATATACAATAAATATATCTTAAGGCCTCACATGTCTTTCACTTGTAGAACAATTAATTACAGTCGAGTTAAAACATAGATAAAATACTTCCTTCACCAGGGGCGATTTTAAGGGGGTTTCCAGCGCTTTCCGGAACCCCCTAGCTGATTAGTGCGCCTCTCTAAAAAAATTTAGACTTTTAGAAAAATAGGAAATAGTAGCGATCGTAGTTATATTTTCCACATTTACAAGTATTATTATAATATAATATACTCTATAATAGGTATAGTCATAATAATACATTCTTTTTGGGTTCAACTTTGAAAAGTACGTACTTTAATTTTGGCGCCCCTAAACTACCGGAAACCACCCCCCCCCCTCCTTGAAAATCCTGCATACGCTCCTGTTCACATATAGAAACAATGTGCAACATTTTTGTTCAATTTCCAAGTCTACTGAACAGTTTTGCGAGACAAGCCGAGGCTAGAGAAATATTTTAGCAGTTATGCGCATCCTTAATAGGCCAATTACGTTGAAACTTTATGTATTTAATTTTCTCATAATAAAATTAATTATTTATTTAACGATAGTATATATAAACGGAAAATTTTACTGCGATTTTAATGGTGCAAGATAAAATTTGATCTGATAAACTTTTCGTCGTTAAAAACAGCTTTAAATAATGTCTATTTAGGCTGTGCGCAAATGCAATTTATTATGTTTTGCCTCGCAAAGGAGAGTATAACTCATCCTTCTCACAATTGCAATCACAATTGATTTTTCAAGTTATACTATGACGTGTACATACAAGGTTTCTACATGTCATCTAATTTTATTGTATAGATTATGTCATCTTTATAAAACTTGTCTAAAACAAGGTATTTAAGGTATAGTTCACGCATACATACATATCGTATAAGAGTAATTTTTAAACATTCAGGATATGGACAATTTTTGGTTTATTTCGTTGATTTTTAGCAGGTTTGTCTATTTTAACCCGAACTAAATGATCGATCGAATTTTTGGAGCATGACTTTTTTAAAGTTGTAATGCCTATAGGTGGATCTGAAACATATTTGGTGCTATATTTTGGCGTGTCACGATAATTAATTTTGTTCTAATAAGTAACCTCACTGTGTTCGTTAATGTGTCTAAAGCTAAAACTGTTTTAGGGGATATTGCGTTACTTCTATATTAATAATGTCATCTTAAAGAATGTCCGAATAATGATAAAATATATATTCTATGTATAGGTTACAAATAAACATAACGTATGACCTTTTTTTGATTGTGATAACATATTTTTTTTGTTATTATTATTACATTTATTATTTAGATGTATCTGTTAACCACGTTATAGTCAATTTAAGTAACTATGATATTGATTTATGTAATTGTGATAAGCTTTAAATAATGAATACTCATTTTGTTGGTCTGTTATTTATAGATATACGTGTCTGGGTTACATAGGTATCATAGGTTACATAGGCATCATAGGTTACATAGGTATCTATAATAATATACCTATATTCTAAAAAAATTCTATAAAGCATAATTTTATAACTGCACTATAAAACAGACTATTTAAAACTGAGTAGTAACTCTATAGAGCTATATTTATCAGTATTATAACGTTTTTGATCTATATTAAGGTATAATATATATCAGAACAATTTTTAATTTTTAATAATTATATAATCCCTTTGAACTATACTCCGTGATCTTATATTAATACAAACAATTTTAATTATTGTTATTGTTATTGTTCGATATACTTGTATAGTTCTATCTATTGTAATAGGTAGACACACATAATTCCATTATATAATCCCGATATAAGTGTTATTAAAATTTGAAAGATTGATTAATACAGGTTCGTTCCTTAATTTTATCAATTGCTAAGAATAGTCTTAAACAGGCGGCGTGCAATTAGATGATAATTATAATATGCTTTTATTTATCCATTTGTTTTGAATTCCTCCGTTTTGTTTATTGACCCAAACGTCGTTTCTTACTGTCAGTTATACTGTACATTTCAACCTTCCATCAAAATGATTGTTATTGATGGCGTTAATAGCTTGCCTGAGTCCATCCCAAGGAAACTATAAACACATTTTCGTTGTTCAATGCGCTTATTCTTTTCTATATACTAAAATATTTATTATATTTCTTAGACTGATTTTTCAAAATTACATAAATAAATAATATTATATACCTTTTAATTCAAAATTAAAACTGTTTGTTCGTAATTTGTGTCGTGCACAATGAAATATAATAGTAAAATTAACCAGAGTATATTTTTATATTTTGAATAAACCGTTTTATAAATTAGAATTTGTCCACTATTTTTCACTTTTATAGTTAAATAGGAATTTCTATTTGTGTAAATGTTTATAATTTTAATTATTTTTTAAAACTACATTTTTCCTTTGTGAAATATAAAATTATCTACGGTTAATACAAACAATCTTCTAATAATATTTCCAATTTTTGTTAAAATGCAAAACTTTCAGAAGCAATGTATATTGTTTTAATATTTTCAATATATATATTCTATACTTCTTAAATAATAAATATTAATATTATGGTTCATGTATCAAAATGACAACCTCACCATTGTTTCCTTCAAATCAACAAGGAACAAGGTTGTGCTTATTCTGTAAACTTTCCACCACAACGATACCATTGTCGACAGAAATCCGTAGATTGTACGATACGACAATTTCATCCAGAGTGGTGTTGATGTGATGGACAAAGTGGTGTGCAATTACACATGCTAGCTAAGTCTTGTTATCTTTCTACGTACATTTTCGTTATATTCAAGGATCTTCAATCAGCTGCATGACGAAATTCGGTCTTCCTGAAAAGGCGGTTTGATTTCCTTGTGAATCTTGAAGCTGTCCTCTGCCCACTGATGCTTCTCCGTACCTCTCTAAATGGTTTCAAGCATTGAAATTAAAAAAATGCCTATGTTAATGTAAAATATAAACAACTTTTGTATTCAGTTAGAACAATGTCTCAGCCAAGCTACTTCAGTAAAGCAAACAGATCTATGTCATCTGTCCCGCTCCCTGAAGAAGGAGGTTCGCCAACTCTTTAATAGCTGTAATAGCACTGTCTGTAACAAGAATTTGTTAAAGTCGTAAAAATGCGATGAATGTAATTAGTCCGACTATTATGTTAGTAATATTGCTTTTTATGTTCTACAATAATCCTCACTTCTATTTTCATAACTGATGTTATTTTGGGGTAAAGACATTTCCAATACCAACATTTACCTAATAGCAACACTTTTAAGGCATATTTTGTTTTGCATTTATTAACATTTTAAAATTTTGTTTTGCATTTTGTCGGTCTCCCCCCCCCCCCCCCCCCTAAGTTTCAGAAGGTGTGAAAAAGCAATAGTTTCAGAGGGTTAATAAATAATTATATATGTAATATATTAATAAAAGTAACATGTACTCTTGCATTTGTTTAAAAATTATACTAATTATATATTATGTCTAATGCATTTTGTTATTCAATTTATTAACATAGATTTCTGTTTTTCATGGTTATTATTATTCTTTATAACAATAATTTGTTGCATAAATTGTAATAAATTTGTAAGAACACAATTTAATAGAATTACTTTCTAAATGTCGAAAGTTGATTGATTTTTATGCCACAAATTAAGCAATGTAATTATTGAAGTGTCAGATTGATCGATATGAATGTAATACTTGACAGATTCAACGATCATTATATTAGATAAAATTTGTTTGTCATGATGCGAAGTAAGTTACCTGATGTGATGTCATTGTTGTAAGTTTGTCGGAGTAATAAATGTTATACATTTAACTTCGCTTATAAAAATATAACTTTAATACATTTTTATATTTAAATAATATTTTTAAAATTTATTATTATTTATGTATAATTTCATAAATTATATTTTTCAAAAAATATTAAAGGTTGAACATTTTTAATAAAAAAAAAGTGTATTTACAAGACTATAAAAAATAGATTTTTATCTAATAATTAACAGATAAATTTCTCTTAAATATTTTTTTTTCTGTTATTTGCATTTAATTTTGTTATAGTTATCGACATATCTTGTATATAATTTTGAAATGATTAGTATGCATCATGTCTTGCTTTGTTTTGTGTTTTTAAACTTGATTAAAAATAATTATCTGTTTGAATAATGTCTATATTGTGCAAGCCGCTCTATTATGAGCCTCATTGGTTGTATATGTATATACGTTTAATTGTAATCATCGTGTGTGTTTAAAATAGTATTTTCAAATATATAATTAATTATTAAATTTTAGATACAGATCACTTTTATAATTCAATTTGAAAAACAATTAGTTAATATTGGTGAGATAATAATTAATAATACATATGGAAGCGATGATGAATCAAAACACTCTTACGGTAACACATGACAGTCGTTACTTGTCAACAGCGGAAGCAGGCTTTTAAGATTAACGAGTGAATTTATTTGGATTTTGTTTTTTTGTTGTATAATCTTGTTTATTTTTGGGGTTTCTATTTTAAATTATCTATAAAGCATAAATTTACATTTGATGCACCGACATTTTTTAAGACGTTTAGGAAAAATAATTATTTTATTATTTATAGTGTTTTAATCCTTTGAATCCTTCACAAGTAGCGAGCCTCTGGTTATGACATTATACATTCGTCTTTATTTGGAATGCCGATAAAATGTTGACGAATAAATGAAAACATTATCCACAATATTTAGTAAAATGATATAAAACGAAAACGGTATCGTATTTATTATAGTATGCGCAAATCAGATTAAAATTGTGTAATTTTTTTCTATTGATAAAGTGTAAAATGTATGTTATACAAATATGTTAAGAATATTATCAATAAGTAACATTAAAGTAATTTGTAAACGGAATAAGGAATAACGAAGACATTTTTATTCGTTATAACAAACAAATATATAATATAATAGATAACATACCATAGTAAATGGCCGGAAAATTATATAAAAATAGCAAATGATGTGTTATTCAAAATGTGACTTATATGCGGCTTATATATTCTCGAAACGAATACTTTATTTATTATAAATATTTTAAAATATACGAAACAATGCAATTTATATAATTAAATTATGCAAAAATTTAAATATAAGTGTTATAGATTAAGTTTTGAAATATATTTATGACTTCTAGAAGTTGACTCTGTATTATATTTTTTACATTTAACGATACAATATAATGTTTGAAGGTATATATTTATTGCAGAATGGATTATACTTCCACAAATCAATAAAATAATCTTTTTATTTGGTAATGTAAAGACAATTAAATAATCGACAACATTTTTCTCACCAATTTCATATTTTACTTCCATTAGTTATTACGGTTATGAGAAGTTAAACAAAATAGGCTATCATTGTATAGAAGATATTAGGAACTGCATTATAACAACATGTATAAAATAATATATACGCTGGTTGTATATTTTAATTTTAATTAAAAACCTATTTGGTAATTAATTGTGTAAGTTTTTATACTGGAGCTGATTTAACACAAAAATAAAAAACAACACTAATTATAAATTGATGTATTTCAATTAAACTAGTTATAACTTATTTATTTTTTCAACTTTTTAAAGTTATGCAAACATTCTATATTCTTTATCAAACACAGGTGGGGCAATATCGCTTTTCAGAATCTTCTTTAATTAATGTTATATATTTCAAGTAATTAGTCAAGTCTTATATTATATCTATGGGATAATAATATACTTTGTTTATGAATCTTGATGATAATTATATTTGTCGTTTTTTACATAGATATCATATTTATAAAATATATTTAAAAGATGTAAAAGATGGAGTAAATATAGCTGGTTAGAAATGTTCTTTTTTAATAATGTTAAAATTGAAGTAATTAGTCAAACCTCATATTGTATATTAATGAACAGTATATTTTTGTTTATATACCCTTATGATAATTATGTTTGCATTCTTTTTAAATAGATATCACATTTAAAAAAATGTGTATGTCGTATTTTGAAATTGAAGTACGGAGTATTACTGTTTGTTGTAAAAATATATATTTTGAAGCAAATTGTGAAATCCTTTTGTTTTAGTTTTATACATTTTGTAATGCACTGCATCATGTATATTATAAGCCACTTATGAAACTTGAATGTACGTTTTTTGTAATATTGGTTGGATATATTATAAACACGCTGCGCTATGTTCTGTGAACTAAATATATTTACTAATTTAGTGACGCTTGTTTAACAAAAAAATATATAGGATAACAAATAAGTTCTAAGTCATTTGTGTTTGTAAATATGTTTTCGTTCTATCAACACGCGTGTTTTTATTATATCATATGGTTAACTTACACATTTTTGTACTAAAAGATATGTTTAAAAAAATGAATTTGTTAACTTATTTAGTTATTTAATTAATTTATTTAATAATTTTAAAAGTTAAAATAAAATACAGATTATTGCATCATATTTAATTAACTTTACACATCTTTTACTTTATCTTGCGATTTGTTTATAATTCACAAAAAAATTAATTTCATCAGTTACCAATATTGATTTTTTTTTCAAGTTAATAATTGTAATTCGCTGATAAGGTCGCGCGTGCCTACCAACTATATATATATATACATACGGTTTGGTGTAATTATGAGAAAAATAGATATCAGAATCATATGTCAAGTTTGCAATATTGATGAAGTTTTAGGATTGTGCTTTGTTTCATGAATGTTATCATTTAAGAGTCATTTCTTCTGAGAAACTAGATATCTGGATCAGATGTTCAATGATAATTTCTATATTAGGCGCAAACAATTTAAAAATCGATATTCATCATTAAATTTTTTGCTGAGTGATTCGACAAAATCTTTCAATTTAATTTAACGTTATGTTATCTTTAATATTTTTTTAAATTAGTCTTATATTAACCAATTATCAATAATTATGTTTTTAAATATTATTATAGTTATCGCTAGTCTATTCAGAATTTAAAATATATTGAAAACTATTGAATGATGCATTTGATTTTGGTAATTGTTTTAAATGATGGTCTGAAGTTGTTGTAGTTAAGATTATTTATTATAGATGTATCGTGTTGATAACAGAAACCAATTTAAGCTTCTTATGAATCTAAATATATAGATCATGTTATATGATATGATATGTAATTGATAGTGTAAAGGAAGCATGTTATTTCAAAAGTTATAATTGCTAACAATTTAAGTAATTATAAATTTTTTGGTGTTATAATTGTTTTATATAATATGTTCAAATGAGGTTCATTACATTCATTCTTTATTCATTATTTAAGGAATCAAAATAAAAGTCCATTCTGATAATTAAATTTATAAGAGTAATAATATTACATTATCGACTATTAATGTATATATTAATATAGTATATTATATACTCTTAAAATGTCCCGATTGTACGTCATAATATTCACTCAAATTTATTATACTTTAGCGGTAAACTTTGCTAAAAAGTTCTCATACCTGTGACACGGCGAATGCGCGCCTTTTTAATCAATCCGACCCCACCCACCCTTCCCTTAGTCAAAGTGCTGTATCCGTCCCTGTGTGATACTTATACACACTTGCATCCAAATACGCATATTATTCTGTACATAATTTACTATAAATTAAGTATAACAATTTTTTAATTTTTTATTTATTCTAATAATGTTTCTAAAAATCAAAATCAAAACGCTGAGCCCTCTGCTACTAATATTTCATAATAAATATTACATTCATAAAAAACATAGGCAAACTATAACAGTTCACCATCTTGTCATTGTATCGAATTGTTACAACTCGGTCTGGTAGAGTCAGTGAATATGCACTGCCTGTTGTTGTTCATCTCATTTTATTATAAATAATTGTAAAAATTCAATTTTTGCTATTTGTCACCATCCACCAACAATGGCCACTATACATTATATGTAAAATCTAGTGACAGCTGCTTTAAATGTGGTGACAATTTAATTTAGAAATGTAAATTAAATTCAAACTACTTTAATTCCACTGCATATTACATGTGTTTGTATAACTTAAGGCGCTAAACTATGGGAATATTGATGATGTTTGCACCGCACCCATTCTGGTAAACAACTACGGAGGCTCCAAAGTTCCACACCATTGTTTGCTTTGGTAATTTGTGGTTTCTTCTTTATTTTATTTTTAATTTGTTTTATGATAGTTTTGAGGAATACAATAAAATTTGAATATCTACTGTTGTTGATACGTCAGCATTTGTCTTTTTTGTTTCTTCCATTTGACTGCTAGCATCCAGATATATTTGTCTTATTATACTGGGTGGGCTCCAACTTTCCACGCCGTATACAGTAATGGAAAAAAGAATAGAATTTACAAGATGCAATTGTGTTCCTGAGACTCAGCATGAGATTTCCAGATTTGATCAAGTCCGATAATTGCTGATCTTTCCATTTCTAGTCTTCGTTTGATCTCTTTCGGGGATTCTCCATTCTTTCTCATCATTGAGCCCAATAAGTTGAATTCACTGACAAGCTCAATGTCTTCGCCTTTTGACGAGAACCTCTGTGACCCGTTTCCAACTACCATTAAGATTTAGGTTTTCTTTACATTCAAGAAAAGTCCTCTGGCTCTTCTTTAAAGGCACGTTCTATAATCAAAATCGGTCTTATGCCTTATTTAATATGTTTATTTAAAAATATGACCAATCGCCTTAAATGACTTCTACAAAAACTATAACAATCCCAAATTGTAAAACCGATTTTTTGATGAGAAATTCTTAAATTGTTTTGAGAAAACCAAACCAATATATAACAACTTACAATACTCCATAGCAACTATGTAAATAACCTTATATACAAAATAGTCTAATTGTCTTTTCACATTGTAATTTAATAATGATTTTTACCAATAATATTTCATGACGGTTGTCTATCTGGCTGCATCAGATGACAAATTTGGACAGTGAATGGTATCAACGATGTAATAATAGTGGCAACAATATCAACGACGGTCTAAATATCACAAAATGTTATGATGGAATTGTCCAATAATCAATTACACGCGTATATTTTGATGCAGAGATTTTACAGGTGACTGGTGTGCAATAACATTACATATAGGAATAATATAGCAAGTCTGTATTTTTCTAATATAAACTTAATATTTGTTTATTATTTAAACTTAAACAAATTCAAACATTTTTAATAGATGTTTTTTTAAGTTAATTTTCGGTTACAACAACATATTTTTAATTTTTTAATGTCAATACTGCAAGATTCCTTTTACAAACGATACATTAATTATATACTCAGTTCGTCTAGCTAATAATGCAAGACTTGTTCTTGTGGTCTAGACGGCGTTGCATCGAACCGAGCTTCTCAACAAGAACGCATTGACATACGTGATCTACATCCTTGTCGCTCTCTTTCTATTGAAAAAGAATGGCTGGTGTAGAAATGACCTATGAATGACGGAAGAAGTGTAATTATTCATTATATTTTAATGAGTATCGTGTTAATTGTGGGATATTAGCAGCTGACTGACTGAATATTCCGTTCGGTTCTCTAAGAGATGAGTATATAATATCTACTTAGTGCGCTTCGAATATGTCCATCAATATGCATATTTCTTTTTTTGTCACTAAAAGGATTTTACTTTTATGATATTGAATTTAGTGGAACGTCGCACTTTTATTATTATTAGGAGTGTTACTTTTATCTGCTTTAAATTGGTCTTTTTAAATTACAGAATTTTCCCATTGTGAGATTAACTGTGCTAACATTGATTTGTAATCAAAGCTTTAGACTGTTAATTACACATTCCCTAAAGTCAAAGGCGTTAACATGTTATTAATATTATATTCAGATCAGTTTACTATGTTTGCTATGTTTTATGATTGTGTTGCTTAATTATTAATTTATTAGTTGTTTGAAAATGGAGAAAATTACTTTTTCTATACATATAATCTTTAGCTAATTATGCTTTTTAATGTTAATTTACTTATCATGAATTTCTAACAGAATATAGTTCGAAATCTCATATAAAAATGAATGTGGAATATTTGTCGAGCTTTACGCTTACGCATCTTTTAACATCATTTTTAATTTGTTATTTATCTGACAGTTTTCTCTTAACACGTATATAATTATCCAATATAATTATACAATCACACGCTAGGATGGACCACTATTGCACGCCACTGCGTCCTGCATGTCGGGTCTGATGGCGGCCATCTTGGGGACACCGGCAGACTTTGTCAAGACCCGAGTGATGAACCAGCCGGTGGGACCGGACGGCAGGGGATCGCTCTACACCGGCTCCATGGACTGTGTGATGAAGACGGTGCGCGCCGAGGGGATCATGGTGCTCTACCGGGGTTTTGTGCCGATCTGGGCCCGCATGGTGAGTGTGTTCGATCTAAAGAAGCTGACTTCAATGTGGCTGTGGCCCAACATTTTATCCATTTACTATGGCGGACCAAAGGAGGGAAATCTCACCAATATCTACAATTTTACAATTAAAACGAGGTAGAAAGATTTACAACCCTTTAGTCAGCTATAATTCACTGTTAACAATCTACTCAACGACCGTATTTTTTAATATATATTGTTGGTCGTGTGGAACATTTATTTGCTATGATTGAAATCATTAATATTAAAATATACAAGTTAATCATAATATGAGGGTAGTTTATCTGAATTATTTAAGACTTTCCGAATTGAGAGAATAGTGAAACTTTGTTTGATTCTTTATTTCATTTTCGAAATTTCTTTTAAATCACAAACTGTTATGTATTATCAGTACAATATGTTATCCTCATTTCAGTGGTGTAAATAATTTATTAGTTTCAATCTCTTAAAACTAATTTCTATATCGCCGTTGTTTACTCAATGTCTCACATGGGTATTGGACATTTTAAATCAAAATCTCACATGTGCATTTTTTTAAATTATTCAGAAAAAACCAAAAACATTATGATTCGTCTAATAGATTCACTGAATTGTTGAAGCTTTGACAAATAGACTATTATATTATATAGTCAGACGGAATTAAATACAAAATCATTTTGACAAAATACTAATCCATTGGATGATACAATTTGAGTTGTCGGCGACACTTATCATATGTGTGCTTTTGATTTTCCGAACACATGTGAACTATTGATTTTCCGAACACATGTGAGCCATTGATTGTCCGAACACATGTGAGCTATTGATTGTCCGAACGCATGTGAAAACAATATTTAATAGCATTATATTAACTATGCGCAGTAAAATATAATTAAATCTAGATCGACTGAATATAAATTTTATAAATGTCTATATTTTTATTACAATGACATTATAAATTCTTTGTAAATATTTTTCACTTTACACTCCTATTAATCAAAGCATTAACTATAAAATGTTTAGATACACTTAAATAAAAAATAAAAATGCGATATTCTGTATATTTCAGGTATATTGTTAACTTATGACTTTGGCTAAATTTGAATTTTTTGTTCCATAACTGTTTTTTAGTCTTTGTTCTTTGAATGGAAGTGTTTAAGCATTTTAGTCATTTTTGGCGATATAATGTATTTCTCATAATAACTTGCAAAACTAAGATATCATTATCCAGGATAGAGTTGGGTTTTTATAAAAAGTTTTTTAAAAGTCTAATTTAATTTACAGGTTACTCTGATCACACGAGTGCGATATGTGTTGCTTGTTCCTCGTCGTCGTCGTCAGTGTCTTCTCCTATAGAGGTTGACTGCCATGGTCCGCCAATCATTTCTCCTTTGTGCCAGT
>JAUZND010062529.1:0-18005 GCA_034780555.1 Coelogynopora nodosa | reverse complement strand
GATCTATAAAAAAATTCTAAAATTCGTTAAATTATTAAAATCACGGACCTATATATATTCTCACTGAAGCGCCTATTTATAGGTTCATAACTGGTCGACCAGTCCCGAATTTTGTTAGGTCCCTAACTGGTCGACAAAATTAACATTAGCATTGCAGTCAACAAGCCCAACCTCAATTTATTAATATTATATTTTATGAATACTGCAGTATTCATAAAATATAATACATAAATATAGTACATGTACAGTACATGCTTTTATAGATTGTGTTAAATATTAAATTTAATAAACAGTAGTATTTATTGAATATGTTACATATTAATTATATTTTACATACAGATGTATAGTGAATTATCTTTTAAACAAAGTATTTAAAAATACCTTTCTTGTAGTTTCGGAAGTCAAATTATTTAAATAAAAATTAAAAAAATTATGACAACTATTTAAAACAAATAAGCTTACATTGTATACAAATGTAACATATTAATGCTACAGTTGACAAATTGTGTATTAGTAAACCAATATGATTATAAATATTTGAAAGTATAACTTTTATACAGTAAAAATTCTAATTAAACATTATTATAATCTATATATAAAATGTTACCACAAAATGGAATTAAATTATACAATATTAAAATTCAACATTTAAAATTTAAAGAATTATTTTACAATTGCTTCAGATTATTCTATAAAAAGCGCACACAATTTCATATTGTATTTATTAAATTAGGTAACAACGCACATCGTAGCTGCCAAATAATAAGTGACATGAAGTAATAATCGTTAGTAAGTTTTGAAAATAAATAAATATTATAATTGTTTTCTAAATGCCACACGTATCAAATAATAGATTATTGATTTATGAATAAGTAGTTTGAATTATTGATGGAGTTTAGTTTTAGGAATTTGGCTTCTTCTCAATATTCTTTGATACATATTACATGAACTCAATATGAAAAATAAAGCAATTCTAAAATTTAGGAAAATAAATAAAACATGACTCTGAAATTTTACAGTTTAAAAATTGTACCGATTCTCGACATATATAAAAACAATAGACTAATTAACAATTTATATTGGTTGAAATCCTACCTGTATTCTCCATTGACAGGTCTATTTGTTCGTCACAGATTTAATGAAGGCTTTAAAATTTTCATGTTTTAATACTCGAAAAAATTTTAGCATGAAATTGAATAACTTTTTATAATCGTACAAAACTTACACACTATAACCATTCAAATCAATAAGGTATTTATTACGTTAAATTTCCCAGAATTAGCAGTCAATTTTTTAAAAAAAGGTTTAATTATAAAAATGCTATGAAATATACATAACAAGGGATAAAATTTACATTTAGTCAATTGCAACGTAAATTTAAAAAAAAAATTACCGTAAAGCCATACTGTAAAAGGCACAGATATGAACACCTCTCATAGTAATATACCTACAACAATATAATACAGAAGAGATCCGGAAAATACAAATAAAATACATATTAGGTTATAATATAACTAAAACAAGGCATCAAGCAACTTATACTATGACAGTAACTATTGTTTTCTGAAGACACCTTTTTAACAAAAAAACACAAATATATATCTGATGGCTAAATATCAAGTTACAAAATATGGGAATAAATTTTACGAAGTTAAGTCATTCACAATACCCTACTTTGTACATTCTGCCCGATAATTGTTATATTTCTGCATCTAAATATATTTCTTAAATAATAACTTTTTAAATAATAAATCGTAATATTATGAATTTATATAAGGTACACAAACTGTTTGTTAGCTCATAGAAACCACTATAATAACAACTATTCAGTCAGAATACTGCAACAGAAATGTATGACAACTTATTTCACACGTTCAAAATGCAACTTTTCTATTTATTGTTCATCAAATTCTTCTGGTGAAGTGATCGCATCTCCTTGAGACTCATGGTGCAGTGAGTGTCAGTCGAATCACAGTTAGGATACTCTCTAATGCGGGGATCATTGAGTAGCCGTGGGTGCACACAGGCGCAACGCGGTTTCTGTCGAGAGATCTCGAAGAGTAGGCGAGGACGCAGAATTGCAGAGTCACTAGAAACATAGAAATAGGGCGTCATTTAGAATTTAAACAAATATTATGATCACCAGCACTTTTTTATCGATTGGGAACTCCTACTAACGAAAAAAAAGGATTTCGATGATGTAGCGATTATAATTTCAAACATATACATGTAAATGTATAATAATTTAAATACACCATCATATATTTTTGAAAAGAATTTATAAAAAATACTGTTGAACTGGATGAATAATGTAAGATGAAAATGTACATTTTATAAAAAGAAACAGAATAAAGCAAAATATATAATTCTAAGAAAATAAATATAGTTTTTCAACTCTAAATTCGACAACTTTTTGATTTAAGTTTAAGAATTTCGACAATGGTTGTAATATCAAAGCAAATGACATAATTGTTAATAAATTAAAGTAGTATATTTAAATGGCACTATTTGAAATTTATAATTTTAATTATTGAAATTTCAAGATGCACGAAATTCTGACTATATGGAGCAGCAAACTGTCTAATATATACCCAAAACTATTACTTCATTATACTGATATCTTATTGGCATATTATAATTAATAGAGGTAGAACTGGTAAATAGCGGCTGCGGTCAAGAAGGTTAATGGCACACCATGGATAAATGAAAACTAGAAATATTGTATCAAACAATAGGTGCCTGATTTTTCACCATGTGAACGTTATAATCAAATAATGCAGTCAATGCGATCGATAACATATATTTTACCCGTTGCGTATTGTATTTTAGCACAAAAATGTCTTTATCCCGATTTTACCATTTAAAATAAGACACATGCAGTTATAAAAAGATTAATTCTAACAAATAGGCTATACATTTTTTTCTCTATCCAATAGTACCAAAAACATTATTAAATTTAGGAAATGATTATTATTTATCTCAAATGAATTTTGCATAATATTGTTTGTTATAATAATTAGACACACAATAAACTTAGAATGTATGACTGACAATACAAGGTACAACAAATCCATTATAGATTTTTCTTCTACAACCCAATATTTGCCAATTATAATGTTTTCAACCTGGCTAATACTACTTCGGCAACCTTATACTATGTAAAGTCATTCTTTCTTTATATGGCACATACAAGAGGTTTTTACCTCGCAATCTGCTCGCAGTACACCGTATTGTCCGCCCCGGAAGTCTCACTACTGCATGCCGGAAAGAGGGCCACTGCTTCATTACGTTGACGCTCAAGTGTGTTGCTAGCTTCGTAAATTTCAAGAAAGAGGGGTGTTTCCTTCCCGAAGTGATCGAAATATAATCCATGTAGGTGACCTGCATATGGCATATCGAAGGAAATTTATTATAAATACGCTTGCGGCAATCAAAGAAAAAAGTCGGTTAAAATGTAATTAAGACTATAACCAAGACCAAGATTATTATTACAGTAAAGATTTTAAACAATTCAAGTTATATTTGAACTGAACAAACACAATGAAGCAAATTATCGAAGGTATAGTAAAATAAGTAACACTTTTTGAATAGAATCAATTTTGACATAATATTACTGCCAGTATTATATATAATAATAATTATATTGATAAACAGAACAAGAACTAAACTTTAACGCTTTTTTATTTACCTGACGGTCTCAATTTTAACCTACCACAATAAAACATATTTTTTAGTTAGTATAACAATAAATGACTATTATAAAAATATTATAGACTTTCAAGGTGATATTATGAATAAACGTTATATCAAAAAGTAATATATTTATCGACCATCCACCCTAGCCCTTCCATTGAAAGAGGCGAACTAAATATATATTTTATATACATAAATACAAGTGTGTATGTATAAGAATATATATATATATATATATATACGCATAAGAAAATAACATACGAAAGATTCACAAAAATGTCAATAAATGTAGCGATTATGTATATTATGCATAGGTATAACGTTAACAAATCTGATCATATTCTTAACCATCATACGCTAGAAAATATATTGATAATTTTAAATATTTATTTTGAAGTTACTTACAAACTAGGCCTCTGTAACAAAAACAATTCACATTTAAAGTACGTAGAACGTTATATGAAATAATAATTGATAGCGGTGCTTTAACTTATAACATTTCATAATAAAAATATCTCTAATCAATCAATATCCCATTTGTCGCTGGCTATATCAGATTGACACTAATTCATATTAATTTCAAATAATGAAGAACCTGTTGTACTCTTACCTATACAAGGATACTTGCTTCCAATATGGGAGAGCCAGTTGGACAGTTCCCCAAAGGCCGAAGTAGACAACCCTTTCAGAGAATCGGTCAAACCTTCTTCAGAGAAATCACCGGTGACAAAGGCACGGGATGCATCCCTACCTGAAAGAAACGAATCTGGTAGCGATTTTTAATAAAATAGAATTTAAGGATAATGTAGAATTTAATAAAAACTTTATATCCTGTCAGTACGTAACAATCAGTTTTTTCAATAACAAAAAGAATATTGAGACTAATTTGCAGACCTGCCAACCTTTTAATAAATCAAATCGGAACATTTGTATATAATCTCTGAGCCTCTAAACCAGTGTTATAGTGCTTAAATGTTTTGTGTTTTATAGCTAAGAATGCATCCAATAGGCTTGGAATTGCTTTAGATATAAAAACTGTACAAAATACAATCGCACGAAGCGCTGAATTTCACAACAGGAAAATGATAAAAAAGGCATAACGCAAATTTTCAATTGTCAGATTTAAAAATATCGGGATAGTAAAAATCGCATCAAATATCAGGACACTTGGCAAGTCTAAATTTGACTATGTCATACGGATAATTTGTCACAAGTCACTAAATCGTTTTAACAGCAGTAGCACCATAGTATTCCCATCAAAGGTGCAACGATTTGAATATTAAAAGCAAGTCAATTAATGAACGTCTGCAACTAAAATAGTAACATTACACTAAATACTTATTGATAATAAAACCTACAAAACAAAACAGCAAACATGCAAAATTCTATAACTTTTGAGAACTGAAAAACGAGTTGTCCAATTTTCAGAATATTTCTAAGCAAACAGAAGCTCGGTGGCAAGTAATAAAATTCTGACTTCCTGGTAGCAGCATTGTAAAAAAATTAAATAAAAGAAATACGAAAAATATTCTATTTCTTAAATTAAGCAACTATTTGTTTATTACATTTCACTATTTATAATACAAATGTTTAATGTATGATTTGTTTAAAATATTGTATAGGCCTATTACTAAAATGTACAATTTGTGTAGAATAGATTTTCCATTTTACAAATGCAGTGCGGTATAGTTTAATATTTTAAAAAATCACATCTGTTCATTATAAGATAATTAATTACCAATTCCTTTAGAAAAATGGTAGGTTCACAAAAAATATACAATTATCAACGCTAAATACGGAAATAATTGCAACTTTAACAGATGGAAACGTCAGGTTTAAACATATCATGACAGATCATTTGTACGATTGCTATATTATTTACTATTATAAATATACTACTATAAATAAATTACTACTATTAATATTTACTATAAATAGGTGTTTGCTTATTTTTAAATGACTTAACTTGAGACGCAATTTATATTGAAAAATGATTACCAGTAAGTTTGCTGTATGAAGCTCCCTCTCCATAGTTTTCAGGGTTGCTTGATACGTCAAAGACATGTCCTAAAATAACTAAATGTTTATACTTTTTAAGATTCTTCTCAGTCCAAGGCTGTTGCAAACAAGATGGCCAATTAACACCACTCTTTATAGAGTGTGCTTGCTGCGTTTTCCCAAATAGAAGTGAATGAGAGTGGTCCCAAAGTGGTGTTATAATAAATTTTGACCAATAGGAGCGAAGATCTTCATTGGAATATGTTGCCAAGAAGCTGAAGACTAGCGCACTTAGAAGCACTGCCATAGACACCTTCAGCAGCATTCGAACTATAAAAAATATAAATATAAACAAAAAAATAAAGAAATATCTATTAATATAACAAATTTAATAATCAACATTTTAATCAATAATATATATTTTGCAATTAAGTCTAAAACGAGAAGTTTTAACACTGCCCTTTAGTGTATCTGTCATTGATCAATCCATAGTTTTGGGGAGGGCAACCCCTCCCAAAATAAACTTGTTTCAAAAGTTATTAAGGTGATGTTTTAAAAAAAGGCAAATAAAAAGTACTATAATTGATATATTATATTTGCTGCGGATTTGAAATAATTATGAAAACAAATATGTAAGTGCTCTTACATAACAACAAAAAACAAATAATCTTTCGTGAATACAAATATAATTGTTACAAATTATAATTCTTAGTCAAGTTAAATTTTTTACTGTGCATTTTGTAGTACTAATATAACTTTGTGTTAAAAACCACTCGTCAGTTTACTATGCAAAATATAGAAAGATGTTACAATTAATATTAAAGGAAAACAAAGCTCTTCTTTCAGAGATAATTGTACTCTATAAAGCATATTTTTATTAAAAAAATTGGTCAAGCTGTATATATTTTTTATTTATAGTGTCGTAGGCAGTAAAACGTAATTAATATTTTTAATTAAGTGGATTTTGGGATGACTGCAGGATATATATTGAGAGTAAGTATAAAATGATCAAAAAAACTCAGGTAATAACTTTTTTAAATGAAACTTGAACATAACTATGAATTAAAGATGTACATACACTTCAGATATATCATAATAATGATAGTATTGTAGCATATTACACACAAGTATTCTACTGATTGTGTTGCATTTTTAATATACATTTTTCAAAACTTAAAAATTATATTTAAAGTTAAAAAAATCTTTTACAATAGTCTTCCATTTATTTTACTTCAATTAATTTGTATAAAAATACAATAAAGCTAATTATTATAAAACATAATTATTATTCTAATATCCAATAATCACTAACCTATAAAAATCAATGATGTGCAATAAAAGAAAAGTTTAAAGTGTAGACATATCTTTATTAGTTCAATATTAAAATAAAACCTACATATACAGTATACACACGACAAATCTACAGAGCGATAAACAGATAATTGAAAGTAATGAAAACGTAACATTTAATAATATATTCTAACAAGTTTTTTCAAAGTAGTGGAAGATGATATATGCTTCTTTTAAATTGGCCACTTCCATTGACTAGCCGGAGCGGAAGCAACAAGTGATTCCCATGGTTTCCAAGAAAGCATCTTACGAGATAATTTTAATTCATTATCAGCCTACAAAAATAAAATGAGAGCAGTAAATTAGATAGGCCTATTTGAAGAGGGCTGTTTATTTACAGCTATGCTCATCACAAAAGTTCGAATCGATTTATAAATCAATTACAAATGACTTTTCTAATTTGTGAATACAAAATGAAAGTAAAAAAACTTAGAATGAATGAATTATTTTGTATCAAATTATAGAATAGCTCTTTTAAACATTTGCATTTATTAAATGAAATAAAAAAATTACTATATATATTATTACAGAGACAAAATATTTAAAAAAAATTAATAATAAAAAATATGCAAAAATAAAGATATAACATATACTCAAAGCAACATTATAGTATTAATAAATCGAATATATCTTTAAAAAGAAAACATATTTTTAAAAAGATTAAATAATGAAGATGATTTATAAAATTATAATTTTGTATATTAAAAACGGAACCACTTTAAGGAATATAATTTATTTCACACTTATATCAAACATTCTTTTATTTTTTCACTTAATTTTTTAAAGAAAACATTATATAGGTACAATCATGAAATAATTTTAATATTTAATTTAGAAAGCGGGTAAAATATATCTAAGTTTCTACAAGGTATAAAATAGATATACATATATACGTAAATTATATATTATTATTAAAAATGTGTGTCTCGAAGTTGACTAAAATTATCAGAATAGTGAAACAACAGTTTCCTACTGTTGTAATAAATATAATGCGACTCAAAAATGTAGTTAAAAAAGTAATTATAAAAAGTTTGCATATTGAAATTGTCTTAATTAATATTGGAAAACACATATAGACCTATCTTTTGCTAATGAACTGTATTAACTTCTTTATAGTTTTAAAGTATAGTTTAATAGAAAATATATTTATTTAAATATATTATCAGCTAAATATAGATTTTAATGTTCCAATACAATAACATTTTATTAGTTAATAGTGACAAGATACTTGCATACTTGGATAAGAACTTCCTCAATCTGTCCACAATTAATTTTTGTCTCCAATGTATTGATGGACGGTTCCTAATTAAATGAATAAAGAATACACACCTAATAAATACCACAGCAAGATGGTGTATAAGACGTACGTTTGAGCCTATATTTATTTACAATTAAAAATTGTGGGTGAGACTTATAAACCGAATAGGTATGCAACAATTTATTTATCTCTAAATAGAATAATTGGTTAAACTAAGCAACAAGGTTCGCAACATTTTCCCAAAAAAAAAGTCAAGGCCTTTCAATCACCAGTCTATAATTTTATAACATATATAAACATTATATCATAGTACTTATACAATACTTTCCTGCTAATTATTGAATTTAATAGCGATCGAAGTATAAGTTGTTTTTCTTTAGCCGCTTGCAGAAAAGTATTTGACTTGGGGATCAGTGTGCTGTCCCCAGTGGATTCTCCCTACTCAACCAACCTGTAATTTCCAGATTTTATCCTCTAATTCTTTCGATTCTTCGTATTTTAGTTTCTGCGCTTCTCAGCCCCCTTCTACTCGTTCATTTCCCTTTAGTGCAGTTGCAGGAGAGAATTGACTGTAGCAATGCACATAAGATTGTGGCATTTTGAATGCCTCCAACTTTGAATACATGGTTGTGAATGCATTGTTTGGCCACAAACGATTTTGTGGTAGAAAAACCTTTCTTCATAGTGGCTTTTCCGTGGGAGCACTCTAAAAGTCTTCAAACTATGTTCCACAACTTCTTCTTTTCCGAATCCAATAGAATGGAAAATGGAGTCAATTATGTATAGTTACGACAGAGGCTATAACAGAGAGAAGATTTTTCTTCAATCGTATAAATAAAGTTGTAAAATTTGGCATTCACAAAGGCTGCGAGAGAGAATTTGGTTTCGGAAGTGGAAAAGCCAATGACGACCATATATATAGATTAACTTTTGGTTGTACTTGGTATATATCTAAATCCATATACTGTTGAGTAGTATTTGCAGCTTCTCATGAAGCGAAACAAGAGATTCCTAATAATATTTGATAGGTAACTGGAAAAAAATAAAAGCATTGTCTGATCACTTTGGTATTTGACAAGGAAAGATTCCAACTCATTAACAATTGAAAATAAGTATTCTACATGAGGAGTAATTGTTTCAGACTTGTCTATCTCATTAAACAATAAGCGCCCATTTTGAAACTATACGATTTTTGACTTAACGATGCCAGCAAAACTTCAAAGGAAATGTTTCACTTGTCGTAAGTTCGACATAATCCTCTCGTTTACATAGTGAATGTTTAAAAAGGTAATACAGTAATGATAGAAAACGGTCAAATCCTATGCAGCCATCGCAGAATGTATTGTGGTATTGTATCGCAGAGGGTGTGAAGAGGCCCTAGCCGCATCACTACATTTTTGAAATTTCAATGTTTTGTCCAATTCACGCTGTGACCATTCATTGAAAGTTGCAGAAACCCTTTCAGTGTTAAAGGTTCGCATGCTTCCCATAGGGCCTCTATTAAATAATCTGCCGGCCCATGTCTCATGAAAACAGAGGTGAAGTAATTATTTTTAACTTCTCCATTTACCCCAAAACAGAGGAAGAATATCCATTTGTTTTTTGTAGCTCCTCATTGTGTCATTCGTCAATAAAAATACGTAATAGTACGACTGTACTGCATCTAAGAGTAGGAATGCAAAATGTAGTGCAATCCCAAATGTTGTCAGACATCTACATTTTGTTTGTCCACAGGACATGTTCTAAATAATTCTACTCTCTGGAAATATACGTCGAAACAGAAGAACTATGTCAATACGTATACTGAAATAATGACTACAAAGAGATTTGAGGACCCACAAAATATCTGTTTTCAAAACATCCATTGAAAAATCTGCTGAGTGGGAATTTATAAGATGGAAACATTGGTACAAACTGACTGGAATATGTTGGTTAACAATTAATGGCACATTTAAATAAAATACAATAAGTTACAAAACTTGAAAATATTGAAGTTCAAAAAACTGTTAATGAAAAGTTTTTAAAATGTATTACACAAACTTGCAAAACCTGAAAATGGCGATATTCACTGACATTTTACTCTATGAAAATTCCCTCAAAAGTCTTGATTTTCAAGGTTTGTCAAGATTGTTGCGAATCCTGAAGCAAATATTTTGACTGAAATGCAATCTAAATATAAACTTACCAATTTGGTGTTACTTATATACCATAGCGCCCTATACACCAGCTTTTATGGTGGTTGAATTATAATTAATATTTAAATTCAAACAAATTAAATTAAAATAAGATTGGTAATATATAATATTTACATATTTATAAATTGATTAAATAATGCAGCCATAGTCTAGACATTAAAGGGCAACAGAACAAACAATTTAAATAGCTAAACCAATATTTTAAAAAAATCAATAAACATTTAATATCATTACACATAATATCATAATAGCTAAATATACATAACCTTATAATTTTTTAATACAGGATTACTTACATTTTTAACATGATCTAATTTTGTAGCAACAACCTGTTCTGTGTATTGACGATATGATGCAGTTTCAGGCATTTTTGCCAGATTTTTTAGGGTTTTCTCATATAGAGCCCTTAAAACCTTAAATGGAAAAACATATTGGAATTACTTTAAAATATATTAGTAATATACAAAAAATAATAATATTTTTGACATACAACATGAGGATTTTTTGATACTGCGAGTCCAGTTAACCCAGTAGCCTAAAAAAAGGGGAAAATATTAAAGTTGTGTAACTGATGGAAAAGTCAAAAATTATATAGGAGTAAAATTACTATTGTAGAAATATAATATTATGTCTAACCAGTTCATTTCAATAAAGTGTTAAAAAATACAAATCAAGAATTCTTCACATAAAAACTTATAAAAATTATAATTTTACTTTTAATTATAATTTTACATTAACATTATATACAAATTGTAATAGAAATTTCAATATCATTGTTCAAAAAGTTATCTGTTTCAATGTCTTAATGTGTATGACTTGTTCAATACCAACAAGTTAAAGCTGAATTCTGAAAATTTATTATATGGTTCTACCAATCGTTTGGCCAATATAGATGTTCAATCGATCAATTTGTGCAGTAACCTGATGACTTCTAAGTTATTTGTTAAGTGTCTCACTAGATCCAAAATTGAAGATGGATGCACACATAAGGAACATTTGCAAATCATCATTTCTTTTACTATGTAATCTATGTCATATTCGTCATCACCTGCCAGAAGACAACCAAAAAAACAATAATAAATGCAATTGTATTTTCCCAAATGGACTTGTAATGTCATCCTCTCTGGATTTACAGAAAAATGTCTACAATGTCTACAGTATATTCTGAATTGAAGAGCACATGTTATAAAGAATCTTCCCAGATATTTTCATATTCCCTGTGATTTACATGAATTTAACTGGCTTCCCATTAGTTAATGGAAGGATTTCAAGTTGTGCTACTTTATTCTCCAATTACTCAATAGTACAGCACCCCATATGTACAATCCATGGTAAAATTAACTGCTTCGGCTACTTAATTGGTTAGTTTGTGGTCTCACAAAGTGTTTTGTCTTCATTAACCAGTTTTGAAATGTCATGGTGCCAATGGTACTTCTCTGCTCCACATGCTTGGAATGCAATGTCTGCACAATATTGTTTCCTTACCAATTGTTCAGACTTTAAAAAGATGCTTAAGACTGAACTTTTTCCTTCTCTGTAAAGTGTCACCCATATCCTTCTTGAGAAACCTGTTTCGCTCTCTCTGTGTTCCTACTTTAATATGTCTTGAATTGTCATTTAAATAATTAATATATAACATAATATCCAAATTGTAAAACAGTATACTAATTACAACAATACCATTATGTAAACATAAATTCATTAGCAATGTTGCAACCAACTTACATAGAAGTGTTTTTTTAAACAAAGTTAGCACAGTTTTGTGACATTTTAATGCATGAGTCATTTACATAATTATTGTCAATATATTTGATTTCATATCAGCTGATCATGCAATAAATTAAATTCATTTACATTTTATTGAAACAAAACAATATCCTAATTTAGGGATCCCACAAAATATTTGCAAAGTGCATGTCAAAATTTAAGGTGGTAGGTATACATTTACATACATTATGTATATATACAACTTAATAATGTGTATACTTTATTAATACAGTTTAGTCATTCTGTAAGTTGCCGTAGTTAAGTTGCTTTAAGATAGTACTGAATAAAAAAATATATGTGTAAATTTTTAAGTTTACAAGTGAAAAAAGAAGGGGGGGGGGGGGGCACGGTAAGTTTAACCAACTTGTAGTCGAAGAAAATTGAACAAGTGTAAATTAAGTTTTATTGGAGAAACTATTAAATTCAAATAACTTTTAAAAAAAAATTCAAAAATTGTCGGTCAAGTTTTTAAATATTGAAAAAATCGGTAATTTTGAACAAGTTTAAAATATGGATGTTATTGGGTCTTAATGACATTATTAATGTAGAATATAAATAATTTTTGAAAATCGATGGTTCAGTTTTTTAAATATTTTCAAAAAACCGATAAATATTTTAAAAAATCGATAAATTTTGACAACAAAAATATTATTTAAAAAATTATTGGTTAGAGAAAAATTAAATAAAGTTTGAAATTTACGTTATTAGGTCCTAATGACATTAGTAATGTTTATAAAAAGAAAATTGTAAAATTGTTGGTTCAGTTTTTAAAAAATTTAAAAAAAATCTATACATTTAAAAAAAATGACTAAACTTTGATGATCAAAAAATCTTTTGACTAATATGCTTTATTTGGTAGTAATAACAGTATTAATGTCATAATATAACCCTGCATTTTGAAGATTGTTCGTTCTGTTTTTAAAAATATTCAATAAAACAACATATTTACAATATAATCAAGAACAATTATGTAACAATATTATAAAATGACTATTCAATACTATGTATTATTATGTTCTCATAATATGTGTTAAATAAAAGCAACAACTAAACTAGCCATGGAAAATCGTGTTAACAATGCTTCACTTTATTTACAACTACAGAGAAATTTGATAACCGGATTAACTTTAGTGAAGAAAGAAAACGTGACTGGCTTGTGAGTGAGTTATTATTTAGAAAAATAATATTTACTTAACAGTTAATTAAAAAATGAGATTATTAAACACTAAAAGAGTTTGATAATAATGTTAATTATAGATGTCTGCCTGCATAATCTTTCATGGCTTTTAGTAATTGCGTTCCATATCTCGAATTCCCTTTAGACACACAGTATTTGGCCCATGTTTTGGTGCAGTCTGCGTGGACAGCTTTGGAGGCTTTTCCGTAGGGAGCACAAAATTCTTTAATATGGAAGAGAATTGTGTGGATTTTTGGGTTTGTGCTTAAGTCAAGCTACATAAACGCATTTTCAAATGATTTGATTTTTAGTTCAAAATCAATTGAAAGTTGTTTCCTGTAGCATGCGTTGACAACTCCCTTCAGTTCACGGAAAGCAGAAACATAGTCAGCATTGGGACACAGATTCGCAAGCAATTCTATATTGTCCAAGAATCATTTGGATGACTAACCATTGAACACTCCACAATGGTATGCTGCCATCTCAACAATGCAACGTTTCGCCCATTCGTCTGTACCTTCCCATACATTCCTTAGACCGCTGTAAAGATGTGTAACTGAACCGATCAACAGATGTAATTCCGGTGGTGGAATAATGTCCAGTATCTTTGTTTCTGGATACCTTTAATAATCGGTGCATGCGCAACATTTCCGTAGTACTTTTCCTTTTTGATCTCACCTGATTCTTTCCATGTCTAGAACAATGTTTTCATGTTTTTAAAAGTCCGAAGCTGTCCCACTTTGGCCAGAAGCATGTCTTCCTATACTATGTCACACCAGGTGCAGGGGTGCTTTGAACTGTGAGTCATAAGTCCCACTAGTAGGTTAGCTAACTTGAGATCTGTCGCTACTGTGTAGGGAAGGGTAAGATTATCCAGTTTTAGATGCACCCAAATTGTTAAAATATTTCTATAGTTTTCTGGCACATCTGGTACAAATGCAATTAGGATAAGCTTTTTCACACTAGTATCTTGATTTTTCTTAGCGGACACGCTATCTGAATATTTCTGACGACGTTTAGGAGTAGAAGCATAATCTTCACAGGAGTCAACATTACGTAGTGTGATACAGAATTTCAATGTACCACCCCCACCATCTATGCCGAGCTTAATATTGTGATACTCTTTATTACGATTCAATTGCAATTCATCGACCAGTCGGTTCACAATTACAAAACACAAACGGTCGAGTTTCGATCGAAGCACCATCCTTGATGAGAAACTGAGTGCCAGACGATAAAGAAAATAAATGATTGAGTTGGTGATTCTTCTCTTGTAATGTGCCTTTTATATTAGGCTCCATACACTGATGATTAGCTGAAGCAATATGCAAGTGCTTAACTAAAGTAAGTGTTTGATTCGTAGATAAATTAAGATCGGTTTGAATACTCGATATACTGTCCATACTGAAAGTTAGCTTTGGGACAACAGCTTGTTTAGGACCAACAGTTACATTAAGTGGTTGGCCTGTACTAGTGGACAGAGTAGCAGAATTTGTAGGACTGGATATATGGTCACGAATAATTGCAGAAAGCACCTTTTCCTTTGACTTAGGTGGTCTTACGCTGAAAGCTAAATCCTTTAAGTTATCTACATACGTTCAGTCTTTGTACACACATGAGGTAGACCCCTGGCCATCTTTGAAAGGCATTAACTGCAGAGCTGAAGAGCTTTAGGAGGTGAAACTGTATGTGAAGTTGATGGTGATGAAATATGTCGTCCAACTTTTCTGTTTAAAGTTGTAGTTTTGCCAAAACTGGAAGACACTGCTGTTGAAATTTGGCAGATATTACAATTAGTGTCCAGATTTAGTGAGTGGACTGTCTATTAATTGTGAATAACCATGGCCATACTCATTAACAATGGTGTAGCAATTTTACAATTTTCTTTTTATAAGACATTACTAATGTCATTAGGACCTAATAACGTAAATTTCAAACTTGTTCAATTTTTCTGTAACAAATAATTTTTCAAATAATATTTTTGTTGTCAAAATTTATCGATGTTTTAAATGTTTATCGGTTTTTTGAAGATATTATAAAAACTGAACTAACGATTTTCAAATGTAATTTTTATTCTACATTAATATTGTCATTAAGACCCAATAACACATATTTTAAACTTGTTAAATGTTTCTAAAACCCATATGAATTTTTGAAATAATTATTTTGTTCAAAATTATCGATTTTTTCAATATTTAAAAAACTTGAACGACATTTTTTAAATATTTTTTTAAAGAGTACTTTGAATTTAATAGTGTATCCAATAAAACTTAATTTACACTTGTTCAATTTTCTTCGACTAAACGTTGGTTTAACCCCACCGTGGGAGAGGTAGGAGGGTTGAATCTACTCTTACAATACTACTTCAATATATTTGATAAATGACTGGAAACGCTATTTAGTATGGAAAAAATAAAAATTTCTTAAACTCTACGCATAAAAAATTAGACCTACGTTTTACACTTTCAGAGGCGAATTTTCTATCTGGTATGTATATTCGTTTATATCGTACTATTATATTTGAAACATGTGGTTTTTTTACTCGCATTTGTTTAAGCATATTCCCCGTTATGCTTTCAAAGTCACAACAAATTGTATAGATTATAAACACAACGCTTATTCTTCATACACTGAAGAGTTATTCGATAATTAGAGGAGTCGAATACTTGTGCTACAGTGTTTGAAGCAATATTGCACAGAAATTGTTCATGTAATATATAATTTCCTTGATGATGAAATCAAAATGTGTATATATTGTATGTAAATAATGACCACAGCACGTCGCACTAAATACAACTGAATTATAGAATGAAATGAATTAGGCCGTACGAAGCAATTTAACTTTATGAAGTATTTGTGTCTAATATACCTCCCAAAGATACCCAATACCAACGACGCGTATATATCGCAAGGCCAAGCTACATTATATAACTCACACTTTTCTGAAGGTGATCCTACGCTAGCGCTATTATAGCGTTGCTCTAATATCGCGTTGTATATTACTTTGGCTATACGCTATACCCAACAGAACTAATCAATATACGAATGATATAGTGATCTTGTGACGATTAATCTAGACATTTTCCAATTATACATATACAAATTATATACAAAATTATACAAAAATTGATACAAAAATTATATACAAATTATATACATTATATAGTCCCAAAATATATTATTAATTAAAATATATTATAAATGAATATATATTACAACAATGTTATAAAAGGTTATATATATATAATTATTATCATATCATGATTTTTTTAAATTGGATATTATTATATTTGTCATTATGGACACCATTACTTATTTGGATTATTTAAATAAGGAGTTTGCATATATTATGCAAATACAGCACATTCGGCGTTTTATGTTTTGGGCCAAAACGCAAAATTGTACCATGTGTTGAACAAATAAAATATTGAAATAATAAGTATTCTATATTATTGCTAGATAGGCTAAACTAATTACAATATGAAACTCTAAGAATATTATTTTAATATTAATATTATCTTTTTGCAAAAAAGTAATTCATAATTTTAAACATTCCTAGTTTATTTATACAAATCAGCAGTAAAAAACATTAACTATCTGAAAGATTATAGACATAAGATATAAGTATCTAAACTTAAAAAAAAAAAAAAATTATTAATGATGCTCTTCAACTATATTATGCACTAAAAATGGTACGTATTTAACATTACAAATTGAACTCAGAATCAATAATGTGCCCGAATTTTGTGTGTCCCTTACGTTAACAAAAATGTGCAATTAGTTTCTTTGTGAGTTTATTTTCCATATTTTTGCAATCTATACCAGATAATATACTGAATATATATTTTTAAGGGACTTTAAATGTAAATCTAACTACATTTTAAAAATGAGCCCCTTACGTTATCTATTTTTTCAATTGTCACTCTTAAACGCTAATTGATAATTAATAATTGATAATTGATAATTGATAATTTGCATAACAAAACATTGTAAACTTTAGCGAAAATGATGAGTGCATCCATTATAATGAAGTCCTAACGGAACACTGGAATCATATTCAGTTGACAATTGTTGCAGCGGTATTTTGAAAGGATCATAAGACTGAAAGTCTTACTATTGTTTCAGAAACACGAAACCATACGAAAGATACAGTCTATTCCGTTCTCAAGCACATAGTACGAAGGAGACAGTCTATTCCGTTCTCAAACACATAATGCGATTAAGACAGTCTACACATAATACGAAAGAGACAGTCTATTCCGTTCTCCAATTCAGATATGAGTGTTCAAACTCAGTTGGAAGTTTTTCCTGTATGTGTAATCTGGGATATTATGGGGATTGAACCAATTGTACCGGTGAAAATATTTAAAACAATCTTTAGATTATGTTTTATATGCAGTAGAAAATAAACTATATATCTATATATACATCCGTCTTAAACATACTTCAAACTATTATAGTTAATATGAAATAATTTTACAAAAATATGGAAAATACTAATTGAAAAGCTGATTTAATAAATTTTATTTTTTGAAAATAGTACTTTATCAAGGAAAGTATTTGAATA
>JAUZND010062518.1:0-18006 GCA_034780555.1 Coelogynopora nodosa | reverse complement strand
TTTTGTTTTTTTTTGTGTGGGACTCACGTTGCTATATCTAAATGAATGGTATCTATGTAAAATTGTGAACTTTATTGTGATATTCTTGCTCATAAATTAGATTGAACCACAAAATGTACTTCCGTTGGATTTACCTCAAGATTACGAAAACCAACAAGATTTACTGAAAACCACTTACAAATACCTCATAAATGTTATATTAATATTTTTTATTTTTACTCCAAGTTTATTTTTATTTTAGTATGAAATTATCGAAGGAGAATTAAAATGTCCTGAAACTGGGCACATTTTCCCAATAGAAAACGGAATTGTAAACATGTTGACAAAAAAGGAATAGTTAATTTAATTTTATATTTAAATTCAATTTGAAATGTGTTTATTTACAAGTTATTGACATTTGTGAAAATTACACAGTGTTGCCTACAAACCCCTTTAACCAATATGTTGTAACAATACCCTTCCCTTTCATCTCCACTGCTCCACGTAACTCTACATTGAAATTTTTAAAAGTATCTAAAATGTCTTTTGTGAATGGGCTAAGATGTATTTTCAAGGCTAGAGAAAAAATGAATATTTTTTACAACAATTTTTAAAATTTTAATTGCCAAATATATTTACCTTCTCCGTTGGATTCCATTCGAGAAGCTGTGTTTACCGTGTCGCCAAACAAGCAGTATCTTGGCATTTTAAGTCCGACGACCCCGGCTACCACTGGTCCACTATGTATCCCTATCCTCAATAAAATCTGATCGTCTGGTCTGTGAGCAATTTTAAAGTGTTTGATGGATTCTAGTAGCGATAAATCCATCTTGCAAATTTCTGGAGCATGTAGTGATCCGTTTCTATTGGGTAGACCAGAGACGACCATGTACGCATCACCAATAGTCTCTACTTTGTAGACATCATATGTATCTATTATAGAATCAAAAGCAGTGTACAGGTCGTTTAGCAATGCTACTACTTGGAGGGGAGTACTTTCGGATGAAAGTTTAGTGAATCCACAGATATCGCTGAAAAATACTGTGACCATGTCGAATTTCTCGGCTTTAACAGATTCTCCATTCATCAATTGTTTTGCAACTGACCTGAAATAAAAATAAATTTACGTGAATTGTACGTTTTTGTAATTACTGAGGCAGCATAGTGTAAAGCAAATTCTCAGCACGTTTTTTTTCAATCAAGTAATCAGCTGTTCTTTGTTCGACCAACTTTTCCAAGTTGTTGGCATATTGCTCCATTCTCAGCAACATGCTGTCAAAAAGATTAGCATTTCCTTTTGCTTTTCTGATTTTTTTCATGTGTGTTCGAATCTGATTGCTGTCTGGTCGATCATTTGGATCCTCACTCCAACATAAATTAATGAGTGTAGATATATCTGGCGTCATGTCTGGGTGGTCTACGATTCTCGGACGGAAAGGGTGTTTTCCTCCATCTTTAACAAGAGATATAATTTCTAAAGTTTTTAATTGATTAATTTTACAAAAATCAAATGTAACAATTAACCTGATACGCCATGTTCCTCTTGATATTCAGAATACACTTCTGTTCTGTATATAATAGCATGTATCACAAGAGAGAATGAGTAAATGTCCCCTTTAGGCGTTCCCTGAGCAGGAATAACTGGGAGTTTTAATAATTCGGGTGGAGTATATAATAATTCTAGATAATTTTCATTCACATCTTGTTTTTTGAATTTGTTGAATAAATACGGTATTCCGAACCCCGTCAATTTGAGCACAAATCTACTATCTAGCTTGCAATTGTCCAGATTAATTTTCCCATGTGATTTTACTTCGCTATTGTGAATATATCGTATTCCCTGATGAAGATCATTTACCAAAGATAATTTAAACTCCATGTCGAGGTTTATAGACTTGTTATTTAGGACGTCCTAATTATAAATATAACTATATACGGGTAATTCGCAATTAATAATTATACGCCTTTTTTGATTCTTACTTACAACATATATATTTAAATAGGAGATATTCAAAGGATATTTATATTCATATTTTTCACTATATAACGTCTTTAAGTTATCCAAAATGCACAAATAAAAAAATTAAAATATACTTTGACAATGTTTTACAAAATTAGTATTTATTACTATTTGTATCAATTAACCATTAATTAACAGAAAAACTGCAACTTTAAAAAAATTAAATAATTGGCTACAATTTTAAACAACATGTAAAAATTTAGGAGTAAAATAGTTATTTTAGAATTTACAGTGATGGACAGCTTATTTTAAAAAATATATAAAAACTTTAAAATGCAATAAAAATGAAAAGGTCTAGTTTAAAACTGACCAATAAAACAAATGGATGGAAAATTAAGTTTTTTAATTTATTTTGAAAAGTTTGAAAATAAAAATAATCAATTTTTTCAATTTGAAAATTAAATGAAATCTCAAAAAAAACTAGTTTTTTTCCATCCCTGGTTTATTATTTCCAAAATTATACAGAATTGATACAGGCAGAATTACGAGCATAATTAATTAATTAAAAAATGTACCCTTCTAATTTTAAAAATATGTAATATATGGAACATTAGCTATTCAATGATATAAAAAATATATTTTTTTAAAGCTGCGGTACAAAAGTTGGTATTTTAAAAGATAATTTGTAATTAATTAATTTTAAAAAAAAATTATTTATTCTATCTGACTAATTATCTCGTGTCAATGCTTTTCTATATATTATTGACTGTAACAGTATATAGTTAAAATCTAATATGGTCGAATTACATACATTTGTCGTTTTGACGTATAAAATTATTATTTTATATATTAATTAATAAAAATACCCTCAAACAACCCTTTGGACACACTTCTGTAATAATACATTGATTTGGATAGTCTATGCACAAACCGATAAATCTAACAATGTGATCATTTTGTAAGGCTCTGAGCTATAATAATAATAATTTACCAAATAAATTTTAAAATGAAATAATTATTATAATTTAATAATAAAATTGATATAATTACGTTTCGAATTTCAACCATAAAAGGCTTGGTAATGTTTACCGGAGATTTGCTAAAATGAGAAACTGTGACTTCTGATTCTTTATAAATAGCCTTTTTAAGAACATTCCAGTCAAATTGCTCGACAGTTGATTTTCTGAAATTCGTCAATTCGATGGTATAATCAACGTCTATATTGTCAGTTTTAACACCATTTACACTTTTAACTTGTTCAATTTCATCATCGTTGTCAATTTCATTTTCTCCATCTTCGTTCTTATTTAAAATGGGTTTAATATTGTCCCATTTGATACGCCAATTAATTTCCGCCAGTTGTTTTTGTCGATTAAAGTGTCTATAAAAATATATTTTGAAAATTATAATTACTTGTAATGTTTTGTAAATTCTTACCGGTACATGAAAATAGAAATGACAAGTACACTGACACAAAAAACAGCCATTACGATCGATATAATACCGTAATCTGGAAATTCTTGGTTTGGACATTTCGAACCATCATATCCACACGTTGGCGTATCGGGGGGTTTACCAAAACTTCCAGGCCAATACAATTGCTCTCCTTTAATCTTTACATACTTTTTTTCATGAGAAAAATAATCAGCAACAATCTAAAAAATTATAATTATTGATGAGACATTACAGTAAAAAATGTACTAAAAATATTACTCTAAATTTCCCAGTCTCGGGATGCATGTTTAGTAAAGAGTAGTCTGAATCCCTATCACCCTTTTCGTCTATTCTGACAGTTCCAGTAATTCCATCGATTGTCCTGTTCCACATCAAGTTGTTGATAAAACTGCCATTTTTATAATTTTCATGCAGTAGTTGTGATTCGTTCAAGGCTTTTGCATATAATAATACTGCATCGTGAAATCCACCAACGATACTGTTCATGCTCATTGTGTAGTTGCTTTCCAAGCTAATTTGGTTAGAGAGCTGAGTATACTGCAACGTGTTTGGCGGTCTAAGAGTTATTTCAAACAACGACTTGAAAGCTGATTTAGCCTTTTCGTTATTTTCGATAGTGTCATTTGCGCGCCGCCAAGGATAGATTTGATGATGGACGCTATAAAATTTTATAAAAAATATTATATATAAAAAGTATAAAAAATTTTATTTACAACATTAAATTTAAAAATTATATAATTTTTTTATATATCATTCTTCTTCATTTTGGTGGAATTTGGATAAATCGACATACCACCTTTTTCTTACTTGTGAACAATCAAATTTAACTTTCCCCAAAGTCGTATTAATTGAATTATGAAGTTGGCACATCCATTGTTCGAAATTATTCCGATTTTCAACATTAGGTTTGCTAGTTTTCAACACTTGTTTCAACTCCTCAGCACATTCTGGACATGGATAAAGGTGAGCAACCGAATTTATTAACGATTTAGCACGTTTCTTGTCAACTTCTGTTGGTTTATCAGGATAATATGCTGCTACAGAATGTAAAAATGACCACGTAGCTTTCCCCAGTCTTTTAATGTCCAAAGGAGGATCCATTTCTTCATTTTGCAATGATTGTTGTAAATTATCAGCTTTACTTACATTTTTTCTTTCAGAATTTTGTCCAATTGTTTTTTTGAAATATGATTCAAATTCTTTACAAATTCCGCAAATTGGCATTTTAAATTTTTATATTTATTTTTAGTTGAAACGATTCAATTTCAAATATAACTTTATTGTTATTTTAATATTAAAAATAAAAAAAGTTTATAAATTTTACCTTTTGAATAGATTAATATCGAAGAATATGTACTCGCCATTGTTAAAATTCAAATCAGCTGCTCCCATCATAATTTCTCGAACAGAATCGGAATTTGCACAAAGGACAATGACTAGAATTAATATTAAATCATAATTATTTATTTTTAAAAATGATTTCAAAAATTTTTTTAATTACTTGCAAAATCAGTTCCAATCTCGTGCGGCATTTGCTTTATAAACTGACTGGTAGAAGTAAACTTGTAATAATCGTGATCTATTTTTCCCGTGGAAAAAACATTGTGTAAATTATCGGCAGTCAAATGACAAAACTTTTCAACTATATTACTCTGGCCATCAGGGTCGTAAACCAACTTAATTTTTGACCATTTAAAATGACCAACAAACAAATCCCGTAAAAATGAAGTGAGTGAATTGAGATTTGGCCCAACCCGCGTCACGTGACTATATCGGCCGTTTTTAGCAAAACCAAAATCCCCAGCCATTGCACCAGCAGTTATCATGGGTATATTCCAGTATTTTACTTGTCTCGCTACTGGAGCAGCAGCATAATCACACACTGGACCAAAAAGGGCGTTCACATTACGCATATACAACAGAATAGCCTATAAATACAAATTTTTTAAAAATTAAAAAGATTAATTTATTAAAAAAGTACCTGATTCAAAGCTTCTGATATATCACATTTTGAATCTGCGTAGGTGAAATTAAAGACAAAGTTGTAGTTGTATTTTTCAATCTCTTGTGAAGCAATATTAATAAGCCTCTTTACACGAGTTGAATGAAAAATAAATTTTTTATCAAAAGGTAGCAAAACTCCCACATTTATAACAAGACGATTGCCTACATTGACGTTTCTATAAAATACTTTGGAATAATTGCCTTCATTTCTCACAAAACTATTGCTTATTTTCACATCATTATTGTAATTAACAATGGCATCTTTTCCTCGTGCCACAATCAGAAAAATCATAAAAATAAACAAGCAATATAACCTCATGTTTTTTTCTTCAATCCGACATTATATAAAACTTGATTATTATTAATTTATTATTCACTCCAAATGTCGGCAGCATTAAAATTCACGATAATTGTAACAAATAAATAATATATATTGCTGCTTGGAATTTTGAATTCAATCACATAAATAAATCAATAGTGTCCTATTCCAGAGGGTCACACAACCTACTTTAAAATTGAAAGTTTCAATACAATAATATTGTAACAAGTAAGGTAGTACACACCATTCTTTTGTTAAAATGCTACATTTTCAAACAAAATAACGAAATAATTGTATACAATTGTAGCCATTATAATAATTCCAACTGGGCTTTTAAATTAACATTTCAAAACATATTAATTGATCATAATTAATTGTTCACATTATAAATAAAAAAAAGTGGGTAACCGTTAAAAATGCATAAATGTAAAACTAGAGAATTGGCAAATTTCGTACAAAAGAATAAAATGTATACATTTTATAATAAAATTAAATGTTCATTTTTTAATATGTCATTTATAAGCAATATCAATAATTAAAATAATGGCTGTTTGCTGAAAGATTCTTCCAATAATAATAATATTAATATATTCACATATTAGTCGTGGATAATATCAGAGGAAAGATCAAAATTGATCAATTTGTACTTGATACTAGATAAAATTGGGTAAAATAATAATTATTATTAGAAAATAATATTATGCATAAATTAAATATTTGTCATCTTTTTTTTCTTCATAAATGATGGTTTTTTAAAGCGTTTCTTTTTATTCTTGTCCTCTGTTTCATTATCAACTTTGTCCACTACATTTTCAACAGATGGAGTCTAAATTAAAAAAAAATTATTATAAAAATTCATTAAAAAAATAATTAAATACTTTTTTCAATTTGGAATCCAACGAAGGCCTACTTATCGTTCTAGCCTTTTCTCTTGGGCGTGGGACGTTGATTTTAATTTCTTCATAACTATTTGAAGTGTTGGGTTCTAATATAAATTACATTTTATTAATTTAAATATTATTTTAAAAAAATTTAACCTTTGTCATTGCTTACAGGTAAGCTTGAAATGATAGTATCATTTATACTTAAAACAACATCATCTGGCTCCTTTTCATTTACAGCCCCATTTTTATCTATTTGATAAGCTTCCAAATCTACATCATGTACTTTTTTTGAAGTGAAAGGATTATTGTGGAAACATGACGCATAAACGTCGGGGGTATCTCTATATTGACTCTGGATTACTCCTCTAGAAACTGACCCGATCGCAGTGTAAAGTCCATCATTTCTTGGCACGACAGAATTGTTAATTAATTTAGATTCTGGCCCAGAATTTACACTCTCCTTGTAATAACTGTCCTTGATGGCATTGTGCATCTCCACAAACTCGTCAGGGTTTTCACCTTGAAGGGCAAAGTTGCTGTTATCATTTTGTAATTTTATGAGGGTGCTGGTTCCGTTGCTAACTTGCCAGTGGTTAGTGTGTCCAGAAATGTGTTTTTCCTTTTCATTCTTCTTGTATGCATGAGGAGAAGTCATCCAATATCGTTTAATGTACGCAGATCTATCAATCATCAAGTTTGAAGACACATTTGTTGCATTTGCTGAAATACAAGCAGGAGGTAAGCTGACATTAGGTAAACAGTATTGGTGAGAAGCTGTCTGATTTAAAATGTACGGGTAAGCAGTACGATACCCCATATCATCCAATCTTCTCATCAACGCTTCAAATTCAAAATCCCAAATATTCATTTTAGAACCATCAATCAGACTATCCGATTCGTTGACTAAGCCTTGCACATTGACCATCTCTTTGTCATTTTTACAAACCTCATCTGCCGTAGTTTCGTCAATTTGTGAAAAATTTTGTTTATAATTCATTTCAGCCTTTATTTGCACTTTACATGCAACAACTAGTTTTTTCGTCAGATAAAAAGACTCTTCTACAGAAGGCGAAAAAACCAATAGACCATCATTTACTAAAAAACAGCATTTTGTATTTGATCCGATTGCATCATTAACTTTATTCATGGCTTCATCTTGATCCATATTCAACAAATCAATATTAAGAGCATTTATATATGCCACCTGGCCAACACAAGCATGTCTGCAAAGATTCTTCAAGCCTTTCTTTGCTGCCGATACCAATAAAGTTTCTTCAATTTTTACATCAATAATGCATTTCACATCAGGTCTACACGAGTAAATCAAGGAATGAATTTTAAATGTACTAGGGTTAAATGCTAAATTTCTAAGAGAAAAGTCTCCATCCGCGAGTTCTGAACAAGCAGGAGACCATAAAATGTTAGATTGGCGATTTATCATGAATAGAGACTTTGCTGACACGTTATTGGAAAATTGGTTTGAAGGTCGGATAAGGAATTTTTCTTTTTCTGAATCAACACGGATCTAAAATAAAAAAACTAAAAAAACAAAACAATTAAAAAACCGTCGCATGTGCATCCAGATCGCTGTTCCATCCATACAAATGTAATAGTCGATAAATTGCTGCTAAGTGAGATCTCGAAATTCTCTCCCGAGTGGAAAAGACGTGATTCTGATTAGGTCTAATATCATAAATCTTGCAAATCTTTTCACAGCCCGTATTATCTAATGTTCCGTTCCGTGTTGTATTTAAATTGGTAATGTTACAATGATCAATTGAATCGCAACTCTGTCCCTTTTTAAAATTCTTTTGTTCCAACACCAACTGTTCCATCTCTTGACAAAACTGTTCATTTTTTAAAAAGGAAGATACTCTTTGACGAGACATCATTTCTTGGACATCTAAAATTATCCCTGGTGGCTTCTTGTAAACTTTGGGTGTGCGTGATTCCACCATTGATAAATGAAAATTCTCACGAGAAATAATTATTATATTATCCGATAAATTTTATCGGCAACTTTTGTTTATTCCTAGCAATTGTAAAAAACTCAAAATAGTCGATATGGTTCAATAGTTATATAAATTTTAAAGTTATGGAAATAAAATTAAAAAATATTCCAAGTTACAGCAAGTCAATAACGTTTTTATAAAAAAAGTACTTCTCTTTATACATTAAAAAGTTTATAAATAATAAAAACGATATATTTGATAAATTTAGAGGTTTAATCAAGTGAATCAGATATAATACATCACTGAGATGTATTTTATAATTTCAACAATTTATAGTGAAAAGTTTCCACGCTCTAATCACTATTGTGTCATGTAGCAAAGTTGTATACCCTTTTATATTGTATAAATCACGTAAATCAGTAAAAAATACCTATAGAATAATGACTCATAATGTATTATACTTATGCATTAATGCTCAATTACTATGCTGGTGGATAACTCGTGTATAAATCACATTTTTATAATAATTTTACCCCGTCACAAATTGAGTCAAAACCGATCAATAAATAACTAGACAAAATTAACAATCAAGCTTTGCAGCACCTACAAAAAACACGATATTCCAATAAATATAATTATTTTCAAAGTATAAAAGTTTCAATTTTATGACACACAATATCAATATATCTAGATTCTAGCTTCTAAAAATCAAATGAAATGAAATTTACTATGAATTGATCGATTTTTATAAAATTTAATGTCAAAAAAAATTACAGTTACTCGGAATCGCTGTCCATCAATTTGCGCTTTTTAATTTGTGGACTCGTAATATCAACCTCAGAAGAAGCATTGAGAGAGTTTTGTTTTTGATCAATATTTTCCTTTTTCTTTTCTTTCTAAAAATAAAAAAAAATTCAAATATTTTAAAAATTATTACATCATTTTCAGAAAATACAATAGACTTTACAGATTCATCACTGGATGAAGAAATATTGTCAAGAATTTCATTTGCTTTATTAATTTCACGATTAAGAGGGAAAAAGTTTAACTTTATCAATTTATTTTTCAAATCCTTTTGGGGTACATGGAAAAATTCTTGAACCAAATGATTCATCATTTGAAATTCAGTACACGTTTCAAAATCTGACAAAAATTTATCAAAAGTTTGTTTTAAACTTTCCTGTTCTAAACTATCCCACTGATAACTCGAAATAATGCCCTTTTTTTCCTTCAAAAAATCTCGTCTGCTTTCTTGTAAATTTTTCAAATGATCATCATCATTCAAAAGATTAATCTCAATTAATCTTTTTTTAATATTATTGGTCGATATGTACGAATCAATCAAATTCAACTTGACCAATTTTAAAATTCCACATCTGGCATTATCTTGATTTAACAATTTAACAACGTTATCATCATCATTTTCATTATCTCGGTCAATAATTGTATTAAAAATACGCTCAAGTTCTTGATCCTTTTCTTCGGTCCAGTTGTATCCACGCTTCTTTGTTATAATTGGAATATATCCATCAAAATCATCATAATTTGAATTGTATGAAAATAGAGATTGTACCAACAGATGGTCGTTTTTCAACAAGCTTTTTTTGAAAAAAGAAATGAGATAATTGGAAAAACAATTCAATTCTTTTAAAGTATTGGTAAACTCGTTCAATATATCAAAAGCTCCTAAAGTCGGCTGGTTTTTTAAAATTTGTACGCATGTAACAAGTAATCGAGCCTTTAATAAGACATGATTACGAGTATTACTGTTGGAAAGTCGACGAAACATTTTTAATACGTTTCTAGTATGTATCAACTCGTTTGTTTGATAATTTGCAAAAAGAGTAATGTAACATTGGACAATTTGTGGTTTTTTGAATTTTTCTATATAATTTTCAATGCTAAATACTTGTTCACTTTTATGAAAATCATCATCAGAAGAAGAAGGATTATCATCATTATTTTTACGTTTAATACTCTTTTTTGTGACTACTTTATCCACTCCAGAGGTGGCCAAATGTTTGAAAATAAAAATAAACGATTCCGCACAAAAAACAATATTTTCTAAAAAACATGTAGAAAACCGCTTGCATTCAAAACTCCCAAATAGCTTGAAAACAATATCCACATGACTAGAACAGTAGATTATGTTATAAGCAAGACATTTTCCAAAACGGTGCAAATTAAGTTTTGTTTCATCATCATCATCATCTTTTTGCGATAGATTGAGAGTAAACGCTGTAATAAAAATCAAATAAGAATAAGCCTCTACGGCAATTTCACATTGTAAATTTCTCAATCTGGCAGCTACTTTATCCTTTTTATCACCAGACAACATTTCAAAAATCTTGTCGGAAAAATGAGTGGCAGAAGATATGTTGACAATCTCTGTAACATATTCTATATAAAAGGTTGCAGAAACAGTGAGTCGAAATTCTATACAATAACTCGTAAATTTCAAAAAAATTGCACACAATTGGAAATAGGTGCAATTGTCAGCATCCACTTGTCGAGACATTTTAATTTTCTTTTTTACATCAGCTGCAACAAGATTAAAACAGTTGGTTAGAAATTTGGACAAAAAGTTGTACAGATAAGAGAGAGCATTGGGGAATAAATTGATGCAACTAAAAGTGGTAAATTTTAAATTGAAAGACTGGCGGGAATCATATAAAGTGGGTCTATTCCGTGCCGTGTATTTCACGTGATGTCGTTTATCATCAATGTATTGGGACACGTTTGAAAGAGCATTTCCTTTACCTATAACTATGGAATTTGTGTTTAGAATGCCCTTTTTCGCATCTTTTACGTGTTCATTGGTGAAATTTTCATTTTTCACGTTTTTTGTTAGGGTAGTGCCGAATCGAGAATGACGAGAATTTTTCATCATGGGATGTCCGTCTGCCGTGACATTATTCTGTAAATGTGTACATTTTTTCATGTCAATTATATTAAATTGCATCATTATTAAAAGCCGCATGTCTAGATTGCGAAATATGAGATTAACAAACTGAGAAATTAATAAACTAGATAATATTACTTAAAAAATTTTTAAAAAATTACTTATATCTTTTATCTCTCTTGTTTGAACCCATAAACAGGATAATTTTGTCAATCCCACTATCTACCAAATGTTGAAAAATTCGAATAACTGAACTGATCATTTCACTAGAAGCTGACAAAACGTTGACTAATAATGTTAATATACGCTCGAAGAATAAAACAATTTCCTCACACCTTTTTTCAACATCGATACACAAATATGAGGTACAAATTTCACAAATGACCTCCCAAAAAGATGCATTACAAAATGCTGATCGATAATCGTTTATGTGACTTTCAATTTGGGAATGATCTAGACATGTCATTGTTGACTTTTTGTTTTTAACTTTCTCCAAATTAACAGATTTTGCATTATCGTTTTCCTCTCCGTTTTCTTCATCCATGCTTTCTTCGCATTCAATGTTAATAGTCTCCAATAAAGACTTTATAGGTTGTGTCAAGTTAATAATTAATCGTAGAGCACAATCAATGACAATTAAAGCGTTTTTTGCTTGTGGTGCATCTTTATCAATATGATCATTCTCTATAACATCATTTTCAGAGCTCGAGGTATCTTTTCCCCATATTTCAGCCATGTTATCGGAAAAACTGGACAAGTTATTAGAGTAAAAATGGATAATAATGGGAATTAAATCGTGTTGTACGATATTAGCTTTTCCTAAAAACATGCGACATTTTTGAGTTGGTTCAGTATCTAGTCTTAAATGTCGAATTAATTCTTTCATGGCTGACAAACAATCCTTTTCGGGACGGTATGCTTCGTTATTTGGGCGAAAACCGAGCATGGTACATGTCGTTTGTAATTGCGACTCTGAGACACTCATATTGGTGTTTTATGTTTGATTATCAAACTTTGATATAAATTTTATAATAAAACTACCTGTAGAATCTAAAATTGCAATTTTACAATTTATGCACTTTTTTATTGAACATGGTTGTCTCGGAGATGTTTATTAATAAAGTTTTTTATATTTTATATTTTTAAATTTTAAATTTTAAATTTAAATTTTGCAAGTCTAATTTGCGACATGAATCGAAAGCAAAAATTAAAGACTTTAATGCGAGAAACTAGGAACAAAATGGCCGAAAAGGTGGATGTCTGTGACACGACAATTAATGATTTGAATTCTCCATTTTTAAAATATCCTTTTATTTTTATTTTTATTTTTATTTTTATTTATAAATATAAATATTTTTAATTATTTTATCATCATTTCCTATTTTTTTACAAAATCAAAGAATAGAATCATATGTACGTGTTGTCAGACTGTAGTAAAAAACACAAAAACACATTTAATCTCCAAATGGCACTTAAAAGTAATTTGTTACGTTATTTTTACTTTTATTTTAAAAAAAGCTATAATTTTAATAGAACAGCGGAGAAGTTTTAAATTTGATGAACGACAGAAGCAAAAAAGTTAAACTGGACCATAAAAATAATTTCGAGAAAAATCAAGAAATAGTCGATAATGACGATGATTTTTCCAAGCCAATACCCAAAAAAAGTAAAATATACAATGATGACAAGGATATTGAGTACGGAAAAAATTTAAGAGATGAATTTTTATTTTTTATGTTTTATTTTTTATTTAGATGCCAATTACAGAATTCAAATTCCAACAATACCTCTACTAAAATATCGAATAATTTACCCAAATGCAAAAATAAATTTATAAAATCCTTACCTCAAGAATTTTTCGACGAAAACGTCAACATTGAAGTAATGTTTTTTTTTAATTTTTTAAATTTTTTAAAATATTTTTTAGCGAAATAAACCAGAATCTAAAAAATCGATTGAAATGGATAAAGAGTGGGCCAACTTTGTACGGGATTTGAGTCAAACAAATGAGGCAATTTTTTCCCAAAAAATTGTATTTTATATTGAAACTTTTTATAGACAAATCTGGAAAATGTAGATAAAATGATTGACGAAAATAACTTTTACGATTCTATTCACGAAATTGACACTCAGATGTGATTTTTAATAATAAATAAAGTAAAAATTTTTATTATAGGAAATTATGGGAGCGTGTTAATAATGTTGACAAAAACGTGGAAATAAAAATCAAAGAAATTGAAAATCAAAAAAATAATGTAAAAATCCAAAATCAACCGCTTAAAAAGACTCAAGATTCCGATTCGTCCATTAGTGATTCGGAATTGGATAGGTTTAACAATGTGTGTGTAAAAAAGGGATTTTAAATTAAATTTATAAAAAATTTTGTAAAATAATTTTTGCAATAAAATTTTACTAAAATGATATTTTATCACTATTGTTACGAACGAATAAAATCTCATTTTTATAATTTTTGTGACAATCTTTTAGAGATAAATTGCTCTACATTGAAAATTTTTGAATAAAGTTGTTTATAAATAAATGAGAATATAATGAAAGTATTAATTACTATTTTTGTTATTCACTTAATATTTTTACCTTCAACAAAACTTGTAAAGTGTACTTGTGCTATGAGATGGTACAACAATACAATTATCCTCTACTCACAAAAGAAAGTTTTAGAAAATGAACCATTTTATATCAATGTGACTGATACTGACTCAAAAAAAAGCTTGTTGGTCAATATATCTAGATTTGACTTTTCCGCCGAAAAAAATGGAAATTTTAGTAAACTAGATTTGTTAAAAGTTGTGCACAATCATGAAATAAAATTTACAAATTTTAAAGTTGAAATTGACGGAAATTTAAAACCTTTTAATTTCTCAATTTTGGATTCGAATAAATTTAATTTTTCTCCAAGAATGACGTCAATAGAGGTCAAAAAAATCTTGAAACTTGGTTCTCAAAAAGGACAATCACTAGTCGTTTTAAAATTGGATGAAATTCAAAACAAAAAAAGCTTTAAAAAAACAACTGGATTACTTTTGGATCTCAGAAAAGCAGGTTCATCCAAGTTGATGACGTTTTTAAAAAATGAATTCTTGCTAAATCCTAACATGTCTCTTGATTCGCGATTAAATTATCCAAACTTAACGTACACTGTAACTTTACACGAGTTTTTTGGACATGAACGTAATTATAAAATGATTTTACCTCCACGTGAGTTTCAACAAAAAATAGTCAATACTTGTCGTTTGAGCGCCATTTTTCTTTTGGGAGTTGTGGATGGAAATACCTACGATATAAAAATCGAAATTGAATATGGCCCCTTTAAAGAATCACAGAGTAAAAATTACACCATTTTTAAAAACAATTTATCCTTTTTTATTGATAATGTTGGCTTCAACTCTGTCAATATTTATGACAATTTTGAATGGAACGGGATAATTGATTTGAAATTAAATGCATGTAAAAAAGTGAAAATTCTAAAAGTATTCACTGAAAAGATTTATACGTTTAAATTCGTCATAAAAGTCGAGTATAAATGTCATGAAAATGATATACGGCCGAATAATGTGTTTAAATATGTACATTTACGAAATATCACTACTGAATTTCCATTTAAAAAATTGTATGTTTCGAATCTCGACGCTGGTTGTCAATATAAAGTTGCAAAATGTTTTTATATCAAGAATGTTGAGCAGAAATGTTCCAATTTTACGACATTTACAACTGAAAGGTAAAATATATTCATCTGTGATATTTGTTTATAATTTATTTTTTATTATATATTATTAATTTTATTACTCTAAAATTATAAAAATGGTATTAATTAATAATAATTGTTCATTTTAATTTTAAATTAATAATTTAATGAGATAATTTTTTTCACTCACATAAACATTTTTAATTTTAAACACATTTAATCATTTATTTCATGAAATTTATACTTTTTATTCAAACATTTTCAATTTTAAACACATTTATAATTTATAATTATTAATTATAATTATTTTTTATTTTTTATAATATACATTTCTATAAGTATACACAGTTAAATAGACCCCAGGGCTTTTTATTTTCGAAAAAAACTATTGTATGACCCACCCTAATCCACACTCATTTTTTACCCTATTTATTTATAAATTTAACACTTTTTAATTTAGTCTCATACCGTTAAATATCAATGTCGATTCCACATCTTCAAATTTTGTATTTTTAAAATGGAACAGAAATTTTAAAAATGAGTCGTTCCAAATTGAATGTGCCGCTTCCATACTCAACCATTATAATAAACCTTGGATAGAAAATGAAACCATATCAAAATTAGCATTTACAGAAAATGAAACTATTGTTAAAAATCTTTTTCCTGGAACAACCTACAGTTGTAAAATTGAGTCGTTGTTAAAAAATGAAAAGTTGCAACATTCGACAATCCAATTTAGCACATTACCGCAAAGTATCGGTGCCTTGAATTTTACAATATATGAAACTTTTGGCAATAAAACGTCTATTCGTATCATTCTGAACTCACAAATATCAAACGCAGAAAAATGTCTTTTGGAAATTGACGAAAAGGAAACTTTGAAATTTGTATTGATAAATACGAGCGTCTTTTCGCTTAATGGTAAAAAATTCCCTTTTACCATTTTTAACACTACAATACTGAAACCTTCGACATTCTACATTTTAAAGATATCTACAGTCGGCAATTTGCTCTATAGTGAAAATAAAATGGTGAGTGTATTCTACACGCGCCCTTTTGCAGTAATAAACATGGCAGTAGAAAAGACTCTGATGCACTCTGTGGTCATTAATATTTTTTCTAAATCGTCTAAATTTGACACTTATATGGTAAATATAGAGGATAAAAGTTTGAAATTTTCAATCGTCAATTCAAGTCTAAATAACGATACTTTTGTCAACAAGGCTCAAAGTTTTAAATTATCAAAGGATGAACGATCCATTAATTTGAGTAATTTGATTTCTGGTACAGTCTATACAATCAAGGCCAGAGTTTGCTTTAAAAAAAAGGTTTCTTCTCCTTCAATTTTTATCTTTTCAACTGCACCATCTTCTCCTAAAGTAATGTTTAAATCTTTCAAGTATTACATAACTATGACCATGTGGGTGGAAGAAGGTAGTGTGGATGTTTTTTTAGTATATTTAGAGGGGCCAAATGATTTAAAATTGGAGCGAAGGATATCTGTATCGGAAATGATGTCTTCTACAACAAGCAATTATTCCGTGTCTTTTTCAAATCTGCAACCATTTACACTGTACACGTTTTCAACAGTGTCAATTTTCAATAGAATAGAAAGTACGAGGAACGTGTTCCACGTAAAGACGGACCAAGCAGCTCCTTCTACTGTCAGGAATTTTCAAGCCAGTTTAATTACTTTTAAAAACGTGATTCTAAGATGGTCTGCTCCTTGGGTAGTTAATGGAATTGTCAGTCAGTTCAAGTTGGTGATTGTAGAAAAGTTCAACAATATAATTGTGGAACCCGATGAAATTATATTCGCACCAGATTCATGGTCTCAAACGCATATGTATCAGTATGAAATAAAACAACCTGGGTCTTTTGTTAACTTTACAATGATTGCATGTACAGTCGAATGCGGTACTCCTTATACGATAGTGGTTGATTCTAGCAAAGCGACAAGATTTGTGTACAAAAAAAGTTCATTTTTCTCTAATCTCCCAGAAGAATACTTTACAGTTTCCAGTCTAACTGTCCGATTTCCGTACGCTGAAAATGCACAGCATTATGAGATTTACGTGTCTACGGAGAGTTTTTCACAAAGATTGTATACAGAGGTTTCTTGGTATGCTTTCAATGTCGCTAAAAGAGGCACATTTCTAACGCAAATTTGCAAACAAGATTCTAGAATGCCTGTTGAAGAAACTGAGTTCAAGGCCATAGTTAATAAATTCAATCAATGTACTTTAATACGAGGTGAATTAAGAGACAATGAAATGTACAACGAGTCATTTTTATCATGGAAGCCTGTTCGCCATATTGGATTGGAAGAGGATGTTAATAAAACTCGTCATAGTTTAAATATACTTGTCAATTATACTCGTGATCAGCAATCCAATTTTGGGAATTATTTAGTTTTTAGCGTGGGTGTGGATGAAACTTGTGGGACCAGGACTGATGTATCAGACTTGTGCAACGGTAAATTTATAGAATTTAAAAAATTTTATGTTTATTAAAAAATAGTATTAATCTAGATTCTAGAAAATAAAACAACCATAATTAATTTTATCACAGGAGTATAGAAGTTATAGCAAACTCGACTATAGCCCTATAATTGAAAATTTATTGGATCCAATTTGTTAATTTTATTAATTTTGTTATCTCTTCATTTTATGTTGAAGGTTGCTAATATATGTAGTAAATAAGCAATTTGATCAATTATTTACTGAAAGCGACATCAATTAAAGAATAAAAGTTGTCGCACTGCAGTTTTCAAATTATAATATGAATTGATTTATTCAATGTAGTTATAATCTGTAAATACAGGTTTTATAAATGCAATTAATTTTCG
>JAUZND010062507.1:0-18007 GCA_034780555.1 Coelogynopora nodosa | reverse complement strand
ACACACAAGTTGTGTAGAGACATTTCATTTACACTGATGCAGTGTAAATTCACACATTTTTAGTGTTATATTACACTCCGTTTTTTTCATGTAAAATTAATAATATAGATCTAATACTTTATCTGGTGTTATGTGATATCGTTTACCTAAAACACCAGATAAAGTATTAGTTCTATATTATTAATTTTACATATAAAAATCAATGATCTTATTTAAAAATATGATTAATAAGTAGTATATGATAGGTTTCAGTGGTGTGCATATCGTGCAGGTTAGCGTCAGCGAGGCGGTATGTTCGTTTCTTGGCCCCATCAGTTGCAAGTAAAACTAAGTTTTAATTTATTACTTTGTTATTTTAATTATTGTGTACTGGTCGGTTTAAAAGATAACTATTAAAAATTCACGTGCCAAGTTACAAAGCAGATTGTTCTGTTAAAAAATTCATGTCAAATTTGATTGATTGACAAATCTCCAACAGAAGTTATGTCAGAAAATTATTGTTAAAGTAAAAGCGATACACTATTATTGAAGTATATTTTATTGTCGAGTATTTTTATCTAACGTCACAAATGTCTATAGATAAATAGATACTATAAATTCTCACAAAGAATTATTTTATTTTTGCTTCTAGTCTTATCACTCAAAAGAAACACGACAGTGAAAATCCAGACACTCGTGATAGTAATTACTATTCAACCTTTACTATTAGGCGAGTATTCTCTCAGCAAAGATTATATTCTCAGTAGCAAAGTCAGCTGACCAACTTTGATTTCCTCGCGTATTTTCCTCGGCTGTGAAAAGATGAAATACATTTGAACTGGATACGGTCAGGAATCACGGTTGTTCTCTCATTCAGTTAAGTACTGAATGGCGGAGCTAATTGGGGCGAGCTAGAGAGGGATAGAACGGGAAAGTTGAATAGTCCATTATTGTTTGCTTGTCTTTATCTTAGCCCAATATATACAATAAGTGACGAATTGATCATTCCTTCCCCGCTTGGGATGTGTTGTTAAGACGGTTTAATAGACGTTAGTTTGACGCTGGAAGACAAGAGGATCCAAGCATCCAGTGGCGGGCGAGAATGACTGACTGTTTTGTAGACTAAGACGAACAGTTGCCTACTCTTCGACTTTATCAACTCAGTCTACTGAAGTTTAGTTATTCAGGAGGAGGGGAAGGGTGGCGGGTGGGGGGGGGTTAAGGGGGGTAGAAGAAATGTCCTCGAGATAGCGAGATCTCATCCAGCTGACGAGTTGCCAGTTGTGTGGCAGCATTGCTCACGTCTCATGAGCCATGAATTATTCTCGACTCGACAAGCAAGCTGTTGTTGTCCCCTGAAAGCTTAACCGAAAGATTTTCTGCCAAAAAGACATTTTTGTTGTATTATCATCTTGCTGCACGGCCGGATTTCTGGTAGATATTATACTTTATAGCGGTTTCACTCGCCCTCTATCTCCTTTCCTGTCCCGTTCGCTCTTTCTGACAGGCTCGTTAGATTGGGTTGTAAATCAAATCTTGGTTTCCACCCATTTGAAACAGGCGGGTTATTGATCTGTAAAAGTTCACTTGTGCCCCACATATTATTATCAATCTTGATATTATAAATTGTTCTCTTCAAACCGCAAAGAGAAAAGTGCATTAATTATATTATGATACTATCTCCACCTTTTCTATTGGTATTTCGCTTTTCTCTTGAATTGAAAAGGTTTAAACTATTTTGACGATTATTATTATTGTTTTATCAGGTAGTTATTAAAAATACGTATGTTTTTCAATATTAAAATATGCTTAAATTTAAAAAAGTGTATTGTATTCGCACTAGGCAAACTGAATTGTAGGTAACGTCGCAAATTTCGATAATATTTCTCAACGGAAACGTTAATGCCTCATTATTACGACGCAATTGTATTAATTAAATAATTGACAGCACAGAAATGTTAGTGTAATTTACTATGCTTTAGATACACACTGGTTGCGAAACTATAAGTTATGAAAGGAATATTATTTATAATTAAAGAATCTTTACTTCATTATTACCAACACAATGCGTGAGGTGTGAAAATTTCCGCCAAGAACTGAAATGGATTGTAAACTATAAATAACTGCCTGTCAATTTCTCTGGGGGATAATGGAGGTCCTCTGTCGAGACAACTTGCGATTATCAATTAGGTATTTTAGAAGATGGTTTCCCCCTATAGTTAGGTTAACTTTCAGCCGGCACGTACTGCTTGGAGTTAGTATTGACGTTATGACTATAATAATATTTTTATGCCATATGATAAAATGACCTTTATATTTAGAGAACCAACTTTTGTTATCATTCTTTTCTTAATAGTAACTGTTAAGTTTTTAGACTCGTTAGATTGAGAGAAATTATATGTTTACTTCATATTGAAGATATCCATCGTTTTATTAGATATTATGTGACGAGAATTGTTGAACTGCTATGTATGTTGTAGGAATTTTAGTTTTACCCGGAATGTTAGTGACCTCTGTTCAAGATTATAATCGGTCTTTTAAAACTATAGATGATAATGAAGCATAATATAGTTAAATAAATATACTAATCTAGCAATATTATTTCAGTAGGGCTTAATATTCTATAATATATTTCTTTTCTCTCTCTTCCCTCTTTCAATTTTTAATGTAATAATGAAATTATATATAATGTAGAAGAAATAAAAACAGGAAATGCTACTTCTGCGATGGCTAAAAGTTTGTGCTGACTCCTCTTTCACCATATTGTTATCCTCCACTATGCCACTTCTTAATCAGTATATACTTTTTCATGTGAATTATTAGCTTGACATTCTTAATAAATCGATTGAAAGAGAGGGAGAGAGATAGAGAGCTATAGCGAAAAAGAGATAGCAGATAAAAGCATTGCAAATTAATTTATGGTGTCAACTTCTTTCTGATATAGAAAAGAGGAGCATTTTGGAGGAATTTTATCCAAATAAGTGTTCACTGTTTTTTTAAATAATTAAATATAAGATTAAATAACTTTCTAATTTTTAATGTTTAGTTTGTATGAGGTTGATTTATACAAAACAAATATGGGAATATTCCTTTTATATTTGTTTTGTAATAAATTGACTTTAATCTTACCATGAAACCTTTTTATATAGCTTAAATTGTAAAATATATAGAAAAGCGTTTGATATTATATTCAAAATGATAAATGTATAAACTAACAATATCCTTCTCTATTTCACGTAAAAGTTTTAATAATATGTTTTACTTTCTTCTTAATTTTAATATTCCGTAAGTAAAAATGTTTAGTAGAAAATGGAAATTTTAAAAAAAAGTTAACATTTTAAATTATGTTTTCCTTTAAATTAATATCTGGACCTATAGTATATTAATTTAATTGAAAACTTAATTTAGCATTTTACCCTTTTTTTAATTTTTCCCCATTTTCTACAAAACATTTTCTGCTGTAGGTGATTATGAAGAAAGTGCTTCTATTATTTCAATTATCATCGCTAGTATTGGAGTGTATGTGGTTATTAGTCTGCTATATGAAATAAATGCTGTATAACCAATTTTCATTTTTAATTAGTCACCGCCAAATTAACAACCAAATACATTAAGTCCAGTAGTGTAGTCAGTTGTCGAAATAATCGTGATTCTGTCAACTTTATTATAGTATATTGTAATGTATTGTGTAACACTTTGTAAATATCACCGACAGATGTGATTTACCACAGTTCATCACTGAAGTCACGGAGGCAGGTACATGAAAGACTCCATAACATCATCGATATAATCCCCTAAGTTGGTTAATACCACCAGCATTAACAGATACGCCATGTATAATAATATGTATCGGCCTATTATACTGTTTATATTACCATCCGGCCATATAAGCTATATAATATGGTAATTACACTATACAATAATTGTTTGGAAAATCGATATGACGTGGCTTATTACGCAAACACATATTATTACATAGATATAATTAATAGTAATTAAAAAATATTGGACTAATTTTTTAACACCATCATATATGTGATTTTTCACGAAAATGTCAAATGCTGCCAAATAGAAGTATTAAAATTTTAATTATATTTCACATCCTATCGATAAGATTTTATTTCACAGGCAAGTTGTTCTTTTATAATAAGGATAGGTCGATTTTGTGGTGTGCTAAAATATATTATGTACAATTATATGTGGTTATTTTTGTATGAATTCGTTTGCTTGGTCTCATGGAACAACTCAGTAAAGTCTCAAGTGTTTTAAATAAGTTAATCTTTCTTTTTAGGCGATAATTATGTTGGTATTTGTTTAACTGTTTCCAACATGTCTTTTATTTAGAACCATGGTTTGTATAATGTTTGTCTTTGAGACCAGGTATTAAATTAATTTTTATACACGTTACAGTCATAAATTTCTATCAACGCGGCGGTAAACTACTTAAATTTTAATTTTATTGTTATTTGGCGCAATTACTATATTTTTTCTGTTGTATATGAAAAGTGTATTATTATACAGGGCGGCTCATAAGTTTAAGATTAAATTTAAAATTAGGACAAGATCAAATTTTGTATTGTAGAAAGACACACCACAAACATGTAAAACTAGATGTTGTCGGGCCAGTCATCCCGTGCACGGAATAAAATACTCATTTGATGATATTAGTTTAGAAAAAATGAGCGCGAGAGGGATACGATCCGAAAATTCAGTTTTAGTTTGTGTGTATAGTGCTCGGGAGGATTTTGACCCCTCTATATCTCCAGCAAGTATAGTTAAGATTCCCTGTACTATTTTAAAATACAGTCTGCTTAAGTTACTGGCTTAAGCAGATAGTTGCACGGAGAATAACACTACAAGAGCCTTGAGTTATTCACTGTCTTAGTCAGGTCTCAATTTCTCTTTTGTAATTTGATGTGTTAATGGATCGACTGTCACGTTAGTTTATGAAATGATCGACATTCCTGTTTCTGTTTTCCTGTCCAATATCTGGTCACAACTTTTACCTCTGAGTTAACTGATACAATAACCCGGTTCTATGCCTATTCTGCAGTATCTGCATTGTGTTAGGAAATTGGATATGTTACAAAAAAGTATTTGTTTTAGAAAGGAAATTTGTTATTGTTGTATTATTATTATTATTAACATGTCAAAGGTAGTAATCATGTTATATGTGTCTTTAGAAATAATTGTGAAATGGTAAATTATATAACATAAATTATTTAAAAAAGTGTATTTCACGTAGGAAATATATATTTTTAACAACTCGGTTATGATAATTTTTGTTATTACTTTATTTGATTTAACACACCGGTAGAGTGCCTTATATAATATATCAATCAACTACAGGTACGCTTTTAAAATTGCATGAGCCCTTTTAAAATGACTTTAATATCCTTGTGTACATAAATGTTTAAATTCAACATTTTGTATGAATTATACATTCCCGAAAAGTGCTCAGGATTAATTCGTTTTGATTATATTTTAGATGTATTTTGAAGTTTAAACTTAATTTATGAAGAAATTATTTATAATACATAAACAGTGTTCCTTTTTTCAAACTGCGATGTAACGACGAGCAAGTCTTATATTTCTGTGGTATAGTTAGATTTTTTTTTGTAATATTCGCGAACATTTTAGGACAATTTGAAATAAAAGTAATAACGTAACAAAAGATACAATTTTATTGTTTAATTTCTACATAATTGTTTAGAAATATACCATGTCACATAAAAAAACATTAATAGAGCACCTCAAAGTACATTGGTAGTATTAAATTAAAAAAGGAAGGGTTTTTGTACATTGGATGTAACATTTAAAATATTGTTAAAGTTAATAAGCTCGGCAACGTGTTGAAATATTATAACAAAATATATATATACATATATCTCTGCAGACAGAACGAACGTCTTCCTTTGTCAAGGTGAACAGAATAACTGTAAAACGGAACAAGGGGTAAAGTAAGGAAGTACTCTGTTAGAAAAAAGGGAACGAAAAAGAGGATTTTGCTTAATAGGATACTTTTTTTTGAAATAAAGGTATTTACTAGGGATATTTTTTGTCTTATACTTAAAAAATAATCTTTTGTGAAAAGGGGTATTTATTATCGATATTTATTTCGAGAAAATACCCTTTAAAAGTACCTTTAAGAAATATGTTACATTTTTTATGTTTGCTACAAATATTTTGAAATATATATAATTAGTGGGCAGCAGAATTAATAAATAACTAGACCTTATTTTAGCTAGTTATAATTCGAGTTTAGATTGCTATACCCGACAAAAAATAGTATATGTATCAGCTCCGTACCGATTGGTAACTTGGTAGCAGAAAGGTAGCAAACGATGGTACACCAGTGATTTGATGCTTAATGTTTTGAAACTTAACAAACTTAATAATATGAAAATCTTAACAAACTTATTAAGAAGCTTAGTAAGATTCATTGAGTTGAAAATCTTAAGAAATTTAATATGATTCTTCTTAAGATGAACATTTAATAAAGCTAATAAGATTCTTATTAATTTGTATACCTACTAAACTTTTAAATTTTCAAATAAGAATCTTAAAGAAGCCATATATATACAGTATATACATTCAAATATAAAGTTTAATTAACATTATAATTGAATTGTTTATTTGAAAATTAAAACATGACATTCTATAAACGTTACTAGCATAATGTTTCGAAAATATACATTTTAAACGTTATAGAAACGTTATGCCTAAACAAAGAATTATTTATTATTTTATATCTTAATTATAAAGTACTTATACCGGGTGGATAGCTGGCATTATAAAAACATTTGATAATTATGTGTGTTATAGTTAATAGACTTTTTACTAAACTTTACTAAACTAAACTTTTAAAAACTTTTTTTTACTAAACTAGACTATTTACTCATTAATTCAGGGTCACCGCAAATAGTTATTAAATTGTTTTTGATTTTAAATGATATGTAGTATATTTGTGACATTTTTAATAATAAACTTATAGAATATTTTCTGTCAGTTTGTATCTATAATCATAGTAAAATGTATCAAATTTAGATGGTGGCCTATAAGAAAATTTATAATATAAACTTAGAACATTAAACAAAAACTTATAAATTTAATATATATATACGAGTATATTTTAATTAATATAGTTAATTATACATGAGATCTATTAAGACTATCATTTAACGCTCTGATAATTAACTAAAAACAATGGACGACTGGACAAAACTATACAATGAAACCCCAATAAGAAAGTTAGGGATAGAGTAAGCTGAGAAGAAAAAACTGAGAAGATAAAACTGCGAAAGATTGATAATGCTTCTCTTATTATGATCGATAAACCATTTCTCAAGCTGTAAACGGGTGTAATATGGTATGTAATAGTGTTGCCCCTTCGACTAATCTTCGCATTGTCAAAATCAATCGGGTGTGAGAGTTCAATGCAGTGTTGAGCTAAGTCAGTGCTTAAGACGTGTGTCAATCGACCAATATAAATGTCACCACATTACTTGCAGGGTACCGAGTATGCTACCCCAGTGCAATATTTGGGAGGGGGGCCCGATTTTGGTTTGGGTTGGGATCAAAGTCGCCTTAAAGCGCCCCCTATTAAGATGAGCCAATTACTATCCAAACCAAAATAGCGCCGTCCTCCCAATAAATTGCATTGGAGTTGCACTGTACTTGGTACCTTGCAGGTCTTGTAGGGACATTTATGTTGGTCAGATTCGCGACAGTCTTGCCACACCACGTTTTTAACAGCAGCATAGAGACTACATAAGACATGGAAAGCTTGACAAATCTGCCTGTTTGCTCAACACTGCAATGAACTCTCACACCCGATCGATTATGAAAAATGCGAAGTTTATCCGAAGACAACTTGAGAAATGGTTGATCTATGGTTTGTCTATGTTTATCGCTCATAATTAGAGAAACATTATCAATCGTACGCAAAATTTCAATCTACCAACTATATACAACAGCTTATTATAGTTTTATCTTCTCAGCCTGTTCTAACCCCTTGTTCCGTTTTACAGTTATTCTGTACACCTTGACAAAGGAAGACGTTCTGTCTGCAGAAATATATTGGTATATTATTTTAAGTATATGTTGCCGAACTTATTAATTTTAAAATTATTTTAAACATATTATGCGTATTGGTTGATCTACAGCCTGGAATTTTTTGCGAAAAAAAAAGTATTTTGAGATTTTAAAATTTAATGTAGGTTTTTGGAACAATACTGGATAAGTCATGGTATTTTATTCTAATAAAAGGGCGCTGGAAAAACTGAATGTGCTATTGATAATAAAAAAAATTGATAGACAACCTGAAACTAAATTTAGGACAAATCCATTTTATTCTCCTACAACTAGCAATATTAATGTATGTCTTGTATTTTTGAAATTACACAATATTTACTAAATATCCTATACTTAATGTTTTAAATTGTTATGTTTGATGCCAGAATTTGATATTATATTAAGTTAAGACAGTTTTAAAAAGGATTTTGACAGTCAATTGTTTTATGATCGCCGTTTGTCACATAACAAATGTGCATTTTATTATAATAGAAATAGTGTGTTTGTTAGAACGATTTTTATCAATAACACATTACTAATTCGTAATAATACATATATATTTTTTCTAATTTATTTAATATAAAATTTATTGGCCATAAGATTGGCATAGTTTAAAACAATCTCCCCACTCCACCCCACCCCTTCTGCGATGATCAGGGGAGTCTTCCTCCCAGCCAGCAGCCGCAGTAAACGAGGCGACAGGCGGGGGGAGATGGGGCAGCGGTAGGGGCGGCAAGAGCGTTGGCTGGATAAAGTCCTGGTGGCACCACACGGCCACCGGCTATCGGAGGTTCCTCGACGACTTCCGCACTGTCGATGAGCTCCTGGAGACTGGGGAGGACCCCGATGGAGAGCCGCTGTCGCCTAGGAGGTAACTTATTGATTATTGATTGATGAGTTTTTGGAGATTGTTTTGCCGGTTTTTATGATGTCTATGAATAGCTTTGTATGTTAAATAACACTATTAGACATGTTAATTCCTAACAAATCTAGGCATACTTATAAAGTGTAAATGTTAGAACAATAAATGCACCCCTATCTCATTCAGATTCCATTGTCTAACAGTGTGGCTATTTTTAAGAATGAATTTAATAAAAAATTACAATTTTATCTGTTCAGTAGAACTACCTATTGACAATTATTATAGATTAGTTTTTTCTGCGTTCAACTTTGACGCACTACGGTTTTCCATTTCTTTTTTCCAGTTGACTACTTTTGTATCAATATTAATTTTACCGAGAATATTTATTTTTTGTATTATCAATTTATACTCGATTAGGTATGGTTTTCATAATATTTGTATAATTAATAATAATCAGGTGAATATCCAACGATTATACAATACATACATCATTGGATATCTAATGTATTGATTATTGCTAGTCTGACTTGTTGTCGGTCTGGATATTACTATCGGTTGATGCGCGGCGAAGAATTAATTTCGGTTCTCACCAAGCATTACCTAGTCAGGAGACAGACATATCATATTCTACACTGGTTTATTATTATAGACTTTTGTGAAGCGTTTTCACCTATCGGGCAAAAGAGAGAAGCCTGAAAACACGCAAGTCATGCATTAAAAAATGACCTTTTGCAAGGAAAACTACTTACAGACATATTGAAAACTTCTGGTTGCGTGCGGCAAAACAGATTTTATGCGCGAAATTGAATTTAAGTTTTACTCAAGCCAAAATATTATCACTTCTAAGTGCCGACTCCGTTTCACAGAACAAATTAAGTTAATTGCGGCTTAAAATTAAGGTTGATTCATTTTGAACGCACCTATATATTGTAGAGCAACTATACAATGGAAATGTTTCCGAAAACTCTGTAGTAAAGGTTTAGTAAATATAAAATTTAAATAAATTTAAATATAGAAAAAGTTTGGTTTATAAAATATATTTGTTACATATTTTCTTAAATTTATTTTAACATTAATGTTTTGTAATTATTACATCACATTATGAAGGCTTTTTGTTGCTAAACATGTTTATTATATCATTGATTATATTATTATTCATCTTTTTTATATCAGATAAAGTGATCGTTTTTGTTTGATACTGTATTTTTTCGTCTATTTAAATCTAAAATTGGTAAAAAAACAGTAAAATTATGTGAGTTAAAATGTTTAAAATGTTAAAATGAATTATATAAAATAAAAGACTGTCTGACAACGAGGTTACGAAGTAGAAGACATGACTAACAAACTGTATCATGAGACTTAAGGTAAAACTTATAAAAATGAGAGGACTATGCATCACTGCTCCGCGTCATAGTCCAGTTTTTTGCATTAATACATGGAGTTTCTTACTATTTATCAACATAAAAATGCGGTTTAAATGATAAGATTATTGTAATATATTAAACTATTGTCTGAGATATCTGTCAGAATATAGGATGTTGATTAGCATTTTATAATTTAAAGTTTTTAAAATAGAAGCATGCATCACGAACGTTAGCTTGATGGTTGCAGAATATACCTCATCATTTCAGCTATAGCCTTATTTACTTTTGCTCCTACACAATGAATGTCCATTTTAATTTTATAATGAAATAACGATATTTCTTTACAGTAAAATTAAATCAATAATAAGTAAATTGCCTTATTTTCGGCACTACTAAGTCCTTTCTTGGAGAAGATATAATAACATATTCGCTAGCTTAAAGGATAACTTTATAATTGACAGGGATGGCATAATATTATGATCAATGTACATATTCAATACCCTCTTGTAATGACTCCCCTACTGTTTGTCCATTCTGTGTCTAACTTTGATGATAATAATAATTGAAAACAGTGATCGATTCAGCAGGAAGTTTCTATGGTTGCAATCTGATCTATATTTATAATTAGGATTCACCCGGTTCACTCCGTTCATACTGAACCCAATTTAACTCACTGATCTAATTCAATTAATCAGTCTAAAAAATTTCGACCGAATTATTAAAGCTGACGGATTTTTTGTCTAGTGTTCATTTTCGCTCATAATTACTTCCGAAATTTACATTTAGTATTAAACGGTATCTTCAGTCTCTCTCTCTCTCTCTGTCTCTGTCTGTCGTAGACTCAAGGACAACATCTCGAGGTTCACTCGCGCCTTCCACCCAATCTCCTCCGGTATATCGGGCCTGAAACTGCTCCTTGCCTGGAAGAGTCCCACCTATACGGCCCTCGTGTTCATTGTGAGTCTAGTCAGTCTACTGCTCGGTCGGTCGGTTTGTCTGTCTATCATAATCTGTCTGGCATGTATTATAGTACTATGGGTGTATATTAAATAGATGGCTTTGCTTTGTAAGAGTGGCTGAGCAACCAACCTTTCTTGTGCTCACTAGACAAGACATGATTGTTGTGTTGGCCGGACGGATTGTCTAGACCCGACACTACTGCCGTGTGTGGTATGAAATTGTTTATTTTTTTCACCTATCTATTAAAATAGTGATAATAAACTGAGTTCTGCTTTGTCTACGTTGTAAACACTGAAATAATCGATATACATTTTAATGACTATTTATTTCATGCAGGCAACAGTACTTACATACAGTACCGTGTGGGATATATTGAAAGCTATTCGATGTTTAAATTACGATACAATTATACATTTTTCGACTCGGGAAACAATCACAACTATTTTTAATTAATTAAAATTGACTGAGTTAGTAGCTGCCAAATTTACAGTATTGATTCGTATCTCTGCGATTCAAGTTAAATTCAATCCACGTGCCAAGGTGGCCCGTTCGGAACTAAGAATAACATGTTATTACAATTTTGTAGTCTTGATTTTGAAAAATGGTGTCTTCTAATTCTGTTAGAGTTTGGCAATTTGAAAAGTACTGTTTTTTTATCTGAGAGATTAAATTGTGGGAATGTGGAGTATAGATTAGCAAGAAAATTTGAGGCCGATGTGCGTATTAAACTGGGAACTTCAAGTTGGCCCATTTTGATTCCTTTTTTAAACGGTAATTTTATATAATATACTCTAGATGTGAATAAATACAAGTAATGTTTTTGATGTTTTAAATACAATTGTATAAAATTAACTGTAAATCTGTTCATGATTAATAACTATCAGGATCACATTGAAGTAAATATTTAAATTAGAATGAAAATCCGAATTTATAAATAAATATATTGTATTGAGTAATATAATTTAATATAATTTCCTAAATATTTAGTTATTTAAAAACTATGTTTTCTTGCATTTTAAATGATACACGATATCTCAGCTTATGATGGATATTCGTTCTTTCAAATGTTACATTCGAAGAGAGAAAAAAAGTGACGAAGCGAAGAAGGATGATATTATCATAATTTCTAATGAAACGTAATTATTATCTCTAAAAGCTGTTTTATCTCTTGTCTAACTTACATGATATATGATGAAGTTTTAATATTTAAATAACTTCCTGTTCAAATACGCTGCATGCATCACACTGTAAAGATCTTATTCGTGCCCCGCAGTCACGTGGGCGTCGCTTTGTTCCGTTGAGAAGCATGTTTCAATAAATCATACATATTTTGTATACCTCGCAATTTTGTTCGGAGAAAATGGGTTATATTTAGACGAGATATCATGTATCGTATTTTGATATTTGGATTATTAAAAGTTAATTCCGCACGCTTTAGATATTGTTTGATAAATATATATAGGCCTGATTCCAATATTCGAAGTAAAAGTGAAGTTGGCTCAAAGAAATGTACCCCGTTCACTCTTTTTCTCATCAGAGAATTTATGTCTGTATCAGTATTGATGTCTGAATCAGTATTATTAATTTTGCCTAACACCGATAATTATATAGAATTATCGATTCTCAAAAATGTTGATCCACAAATTTTTATTTTATTACATTTTTGTGAAACACATGTCAAATTCACATTAAAGTGGGAAACTATATAAGATGATTTAATTTTTGTAACTTATTATGTACCAATATATATAACATGTATCCCTTGAATTGATGTGCCACATTGGCTGGAGTCTGCAGGTACAGGGAGTGAAGAACTTTTCAATATTATTATACGAAACAATCTCAACTTATAAATCGATTATCGATCTTTTGAGTATATCTCCTGTCTGAATTGTGTATATTATATTTTACCCTGTGTGTCTTTTTATATAGCTGACCTTACTTCATCATAATCAGTGGGGGCATTATTCAGATGAACTATTAGTGTTCATAGAACTAGAACTAGTTCTATGTTAGTGTTGTGTACTATAATGAAATAATCCTGCTATAAAATGTACTATATTTGACTTAGTCATGATTGGGCACGTATTTCACCTATAATGAGATGCACTAATGAGAGTCGATTAATTTGTTTCCTTTAAGGCAGTCATCTCTTTCTTCTTAAGCGGAGTAAATACTTTTTCAATCTAGATAGGTCAGTGAACTTAATTCTATACACCTGGAAATGTCTGTGAAATTCAAAGAAGTGAATTAAAGATGTAGTCAAAGAAAGTTTTTATTTGTTTTCACGACTACAATAATTGTTATTGGTTAGCACTTTATGTTTTCATGAAATGATTTTTATTTATTGAGTTATATCATTTTAAATATAACGTAATATTTGATTTAATTTATATGGTTGTATTTACATTCATTTAATGGGGTGTATCTAATTATTTTTAATAATGCACGCAAGAATTATATATATTTGCACACACCACAGTACAGCTAATGATATTATGACATAAGATGGAAAATATGCTTATCAATACGAGCTTAAGTGATTAATTCCCGTGTTTATAATCTTCAGAATAACATATGCGGTTTTTTGCTTTAATTTTGCATGCAATAATGCGCTGTACTGAAGTAAAACTTACTATTTTAAAAACGGTAGTATTGATTAATCAATTAATTATGGAAACTAAATTACGTGATTATGCATTATTTGAATGTAAAAAATATAACCTGCAATTTGTTTAGGAAAACCTGTAAAAGTCTGCGAATTGACAAAACGTATGAGAAGCAAGCATCTGTCATGCGCGAAGTATACGTTTAGCATCCAGACAAAGACTTCTTACAGTCTAATATATAGTATAATTGAAGGATATATTATGATCTAATTGTCTATATTCATAAGTATGACTGGCCAACAGCGCATTCTAATTAGCCGAAGCTAGAATATAAATTATTTTCAGCACATTTCGTCTGTGTTTAATTTAGTGTGATTTTATTCGATGCATGTATTTATCATTTTTTATATGTTTTCGGAGACAATCTATAATATACATTATGTATGTATTCTTCTTTACTTATTTAAATTCAGGGTATGATAAAAGACAATTATTGGATTCTTTAGTAAACTTCTAAAGTGAATTTCTCTTTAGCAAACATTCTCATAATGCCATACTGTGGAAAAGCTCTTTAACATGCTCTTCAGAGAGGAAGATTTTCTGCAAAAATATAATATATTTATATATTTATTTATATATTTATATATAAATTATAATACATGCAACAGAAAGTATAAAATCTTGTATTTATTCAGACATGGATATTATCCGACTGTAATCCAAGTTATTAATTTTAAGTATAAGGGCATTCAATCTATTCCACTCCTTAACATCACCATGAAAACAAACTAGTAAGTATATGATTGAGAAAAGACTGTAATGTCAGTATATTCGACAGCTTTTAATCAAAATTAAAAACAGAAATATAAAACTTTTTAGTCGTTAGACGCGTATGATGGATAAACGGGAATCCTAGAAAAAATTAACTATAGAAGCTGAGTTATTTATTAGCAACATATTGTAAAGCAAATATTATAAACCATTCCTATCTTTGTAATATGTTTCATATCATAAATTATGCCATTGTGTAATTTACATTAGTCAATTTTCTGACTGAAGAGTCCGATTGTCTCGTGAATAAAGTTTTGTATGTTCAGAATGATGAAAATACCTCAAAATTCCCCACCTTATACGCCAGCAGCTTAATATGTACTAGATAAAATATGAAATTATTATTGACTGCTATATTTGTTTAAGGAAACAACTGCCAAATCTAAACTTTGGCGATTTATCATCTAACTACTAATAATAATTAATGAATAAGAAACATTTGTAATCAAAATATTTCTACTCAAATACTCAATAAGTACAATTTTAGAATATTCTATTATACAGACCATTAGCTATTATGATGAGACTGCAGATTTAAAAGTCAAAATTTAAGAAGCCAACTAGTAGCTAGGGACGGACTAGATTATTATAAGTAAATTGCGATAGAAAAATAAAAATTTATAGAAAAATATGTTTAATAATGATACTCGTTTTGATGTCTACATTTAATTATGCTTGCAATATTTTCTTTAATCCAACTTTATGCTGTATGCTTCCTATAATTTCCCACACTTTTCCAGTTTCACTGGCTCTACACAATTTTCTATTCGCATTTTTGGAATGTTCAAATCTATGGTATTCGCTTACCATACCCTTCTGTTTACATATCAATATCAATGCAGAAAGTTAAATATTTGAACAATCAATTTTTGATATGCTATTTTGAAATGATTTCCCAAAAAAAATATCACATATTAACTGTTTAATATATATTAATATATTATTATATTCGAATATGTTAATGTTAATGTTATGGAAATTTTCTTTTTCCAAAAAAACATAGATCAGGTTATAATCTTTATACAAGTAGGCCTCTTGAGGGAAGTCAGATAGGCAAATATTGTGTTCCCTGTGACCTCCCCTCCCCCCCCCCCCCGTCCCCTTCTCCCGTTTTACAAACAAGAACTTACCCCCCTCCCCGCCTCTCCTCAGATGTTCCTCTACGCGGTGTGGACAAATTGGTCGATCCCCCTTCTCTTCACAATCGCTCTCTCCAGACTCACACTTAACTACTTCAAGTATCGGTGAGCATAAGTCACATAATCTATTCTGTTCAGTTCTGCTGGTGGTGCTGTTTTTTGGTCAACACAGACCTCGGGTATCTCTGTTTGTTTATATCAATTAGTTGCCAGGGGATACGCTGTGGAAGTTCCCTATATTGTTTATTGCTGCAGAGTTGAAGGGGGGCAAACCAGAATATTGTGTTGTTTGCACACGCGGTCTGCCAGCCATGATGTAAACTCAAAATTTGTGCAAGTTTATCGAAACTGTAATTATTTAAACAATGTTTACCATTTTCCAATTTCCAAAATATAATGATTATTATTAATGTTTGATATATTTTATCTCTACCGGAGCGTACTATTTTGTATTACTTTTACCTCATACATTATTTTTCATGGACTTCTTTAGTTTTGCGAATTTTCTAAATTTAGGACCCTAAAAACTCCGGTTTCGCCGAGTAGGGTAACATTATGACGTGTAATTCCTCTAATATTGATAATGATGTAATACTGCGATTGTTGATTCGCAGCCTCACCAATGTTTTGTTACTGTGTAGGAACCATAATATTTCTGTTTGAGATTATTCTCGGTGATGAGTGTATAAAATGTTACGCATTAAAATACATTTTATAATAATATATATTATTACCAGGATGTTTAAAATAGATAGGGATCCAGTTTATGTGTTATCAATATGTTACCGTTAATAATATACGCTATGTATGTGTCACATTTGAGATGATAATTGTTTACTGCGAATAATTAGTATCGTATACATATCTTCTATTATTAGACCTATTGTGCATTAGTGTTCCAGTTGTAGTGTTACTTGTGTTGGGAAGTATACTGTTGTTTTAAATACGCCGCACAGAGCTTGAGTTACCAAAGCCTAGCGTATAATATAGTTGTATACTTCGGATGATAATTATGCATTACAAATAAGAAGTATTATATTCCTTATAGCTACTGTGTGATGAGGTAAATGTGCAGATTATATATTTATTATATTTAGTCATGTTCATTTGTATCTCTCTCTTTCTCTCGTATGTACTACGAATGTATATTCCAAGACCCACCCACGTTTATCGTTGAATTATATAATTTAATATATGTAACGTTAGACAGACAGTAATAACTAAATGCATTACTAGGTATCATAATGTAATCTTTAAAGGCTTCATATTGATGTTATTCTTCCTGTTCGAAGTCTACAAATCCTTCGCATAATAGTATACTGTTCTGTTGTTAGTGTTATGGGAAGTGGGACGGTTTAGTTGCTTATTATTATCTATTTAAGAAAACTGTTTGACCTTCTGTTTAACATGACCCGTTTCTCGATTTCTCCTGGTATTGACTGTTTTGGTATAACAAGCATGTTCCGATGAATCTATCTTTCCGACTTTAGTTCTGTTTCTAAAATCCTTTAATTTTCTATTTTTTTATTACTTGTGCTCAACAAGTTTCATTCTGAGTACAAACCTTGTTGCATATTGTCTTTGGTCGTTTCTATGTGGTCGTTTTTTAATCTTTATTAATAATTAATTAGGCCCATGTACCATTACTACATAAATTAATTTTTTTCATTGAACTTTATTAACTAGTTTTTCTGTCAGTTTTCTTTTAGTATAATGTACGTGACATTATTCATACTTATGGCTACAACAAATAAATGGTGTAAATACTGTAAATAGTCTGTAAAAAGTGGTTGAACTTTTATGCATAAAATATTGAACTATTATAAGACCTATATATTTGAAGTAACAAAAATAGAATTTGTACTTTAGGTACTTGGAGTATATAACCGAGGAAAAATGAAAGTGTAGAAAAGGAAATATATACTAGAATGTGAAAATGTTCTGAATCGAAACCATATTCTATATAATAATCGAGAAATGATGAATAATTAAACAGATTTCTGCACCAACAACTGCCAAACTGATCTTTATAATAATAATACATTTATATATTTATAGAGCGCATTAAATCCAAAGATGTCAAATGCGCTAAGAGAGAGAGAGTAAGTTTATGAAGAATGTGTAAATAAAAATGTTTTAAGTTGAGATCGAAATCTACTAGAATTAATGGTGGAGCGAGTTTCTGAGTCA
>JAUZND010062496.1:0-11591 GCA_034780555.1 Coelogynopora nodosa | reverse complement strand
AAATTTTCCACAAAAACCCTGACACGGGGCTCATGACATCTGTGACCCCCCCCCCCCCCCTTGGCTATGCACCTGACTAACCATAATAATATATATATTTATAATTATACCACATATCTGTGTCATTACATCTATAAATGGATTTCTAGACATTTTAAAATTTTCTAGGAGATTATTATCAATTCTGCTTCAACACTAGGTGTCTGTCTGGTGTTTTATTTATTATACCAAGAGGGAGAGAGAGCGCTCCTCCCTGTGCTCTATGATAGATATGCCACTAAATGCTAGTGTTATGTCAACCTCTTAATTGAAGTCATGCAGCAGATTTGTCATATATACCATAAAGGAAGTATTGCATGATTTACCAAAATTACTAAACACCTACATCTGTTTCTGGATGGACCTTCTGTCAAACTCAAAATACATTGTGATCTGAAAACTAAGCTTCAAGTTAATCCAGATGTTTCTGCACTTTTGGATATAGGTACTTGCAGTTTGCACTTCGTAAACATGGTACTTTTAAGACAATGATCCTAATTAGAGAAGTAACAGTTTTTTACATAACATTTATTGTATCCTAAAGGATTGTCCTGCTTGACATTCTGCATGCTCAGAATCCATGGGTTCTTCAATATTTTATTTGAAGTTCTGCATAGTAAGATAGATGGCAAATTTGAGAGTTATATGTAGAGCTTTGGAAATCCTTCCTACATTAAGGCTACGGGCCAATGAAGTTGATTTAAAATGTAATAATTGTTTAATGAATTAAAGACATAGCTGAAGAAATATTATTACATTTCAGATATTACATTATACAATATAATACACCTTACATATATAAGAAATACTTAATTCCAATAATATTATTCAATGTTATAATATTAATCTTTCTTCATTCAGTGTTATTATTGGCAGAAGTAAATTGAATAATTATTTATATTAAAAACAAGAATTAAAAAAACTGCTTGTATATATTCCCTGAATTCACAAGGAGATTCCCAATATATAGGCCATGATATAGGATAACCATTTAAGCATATACCAGACTATTCCATAGCCCACATACCATAATAACCTTTCTTTTATTTAATATCAGAAAATGAAATTTATCTTTAAAACATGAAAATTATAGACATTAAGATTATAATCTGAAAAATCATGTACAATTTCTATTTTCTAATAAATATAGTTGGAATTTAAAAATCTAAAATGGCTTGTTAAAGATACAGCTGTACAATTATAGTTTATCATATTTAGAAAATATATTTGAAATTTGAATATATAATACTTTTCATTTACTTTTAAACCACTTTAATAAATTATTTAATAATTAATTTTTGTATAGAAGTATATTAAGACACTTTAGGTAAGTTTTATAATACGATTAATATTGATAACACTTTTCATAAGTATAGCGAGAAATTCCAGAGGGGGGTTGCAGACTGTTTATGGATTATGAGCCTTTACTACAAAGAAATGGTGTCCTTGACAGTAAATGAGTAAGGGACTATCATAAATAATTTATATTATATATAAATATATGCTAGGTAAGAGTTTATTTAAATAAATTTTGCATTTAACAAAATTTTAATTTTTGTATGACCTGATTACATCATAAACTCCAGTTAGTAAACCTGTAGGAAAAGAACTAAAAAATGCTATATATTGACCCATGTATGCTATAACTTTTGTTCAATGCAATCAATTGACTTGATTCTTTTTTGCATCTGATTCCAGATCACAATATCTATATTTTTTAGTAACTTTTTATAATTATACTACTTGTATAAATAAGCTATAAGTAGTATAAATGCTGTTCGAGTATTGTTTTAAATTGGTAGTTATTTTAAGAAATAATTTTATTATTCAAGTTATATGTATGTAATTTATGATAAAGTAATTTTTCTATTAATGTTGCCAGTTTTAGCTCCTAAGTTCATTGGCAAGTATTAAAACCCAGGGGCATATAACATAGTTCAATTTTTCTAGTATGTACAAATATTCGAAATTATATTTGTTATCAGGCTCATACATTATATCATTCAATCAAAAACATTATTTCTTTGAAAAATGAATTGGCACACCCCACCCCCCTCCATGTATGAAGGGTTAACAAACATAACTTATTTAATAAATAATGGAATAATTTCACCATGATGTCATGTACTTTTAATAAAAAAATTTATACATACAGACATGAATACATTTTTGACTTGTAGATAAAATTAAAGATAACATTAAAACCATATGGATGATGTTTAAACATTGAATTTTTAAATATTTCTGTAATTGTTTTGCCATCACTGTTATACCATTTCTGTGGTTCCTAGAATGTTGTAGCTGTGTACTAATGTGAATAATATACCAAAGAACAAGAAAAGGACAACCAGGAAACATAATTTGAGTTGAAAATATTACTAATAAAAAATCAATAAATGTAGTTGTTATTATAGTAATTTATTCACATTATTGATTATAATAATTATCTCATGTTCTCTTTCATCTGTATAATACCGTGCCTTTAATTTATTACATTATATTTCCTTTATAAAACTGCACATTATAAAATTTATTGTGATGTTAAGGTTTATTGCACATGATCAAGCTTTACCAGATTTCTCTTTTTTGCCTTCCTCTAATCGTCTACTAATTAATGTTTAATATTTTCTATGTATCTACATACAAATTTATTTTTTACAATATATGTTTTTCTTCACATTTTAGTTTTTCCCTCGGCCGTACTATTCAGTCTACTTCTGACCCGCCATTTGGTACAGACCTACTCACTCTTGATGTCGGGGCTGGCTATCTGGTTTTCTTATCAATACAACTGGGAGCTTGCTCGAGTAACCATCCTGGATCGTGAGAACACAAATGTCGCAGATCGCCATGTCGTCAACAATAGTGAAATCATTTTCAACAGTATGGTCCAATGTGCTTGTGGCCTCACCTTCAATGCCTGCTTCTTGGCCAACCACTGGCATGGTGTTGGAACACTGAACAATGTTATACGTTGTCTTTTTAAGTGTGGCTGTATGATAGCTGCTCATGTCCCAATATTATTCGTCTGTCTGGATCAAAATAACACAGTGATACATAGGAGTCCTGCCCTTGCTGTTATTTATCCACTTTGCCTCTTCGGCTATGTGTGTGTACGAAATGGTGAGGATCTATATCACTTTTTCGTTATCGGTTCTCGCCGTGTATACCGATACATTCGATCCTTTGGTGTCCAAAGCTTTCTTGAAACTCACTGGCAGCGACTTGATGTACCTACTGTACTGAAGGTGTTTTGGTGCTCCAAGATTGCTTACATAATTTGCTTAACTTTCCCTTCATTCACAAACGATTGGACCTTCCTTGTGTCACTCTGGATTGCTGTACGAGACGCCATGTTTGTTCGCGGTTGCGATAATGTCCTCTCGCTTGCAGGTCTCACAGCTGTCGTGTCCAGCCTTTGCAAGCATATTGTTTATTTGATGGCGCGAATTATTCGGGTGGAGGATGACAACGAGTGGCACTACGGCACTGTGTCTGCTGTGCTCTTCTTTCTTCTTGCCTTGCAGAATGGAGTGACCAACATGCCTGCCGAGGCTAGAAGGGCTCGTCTTTACCGCAACATGTGCTTACTTAACATGGCGATGCTGCACTTCATACACAGTATGGTGAAGAAAGTTCTCATGACTCTGAGCACAATGCAACAACGCAGCGTCTGGCGACACCTGCGACCTCTGAGTATGTGCGTGTTTCTTGTCTCCACTTCCCTACTTTTTCTGATCTATCTCTGGCGACAAAACGGTTATGACGCTTGGACTCTGGCTGTCACTGCTTTCGGTATTGAGGTTGTTATTAAGGTGATATTTACTCTTATTCAGTACAGTTTGTTTATAATTGATGCCTTCATGGATGGGATGTGGGCTGGTCTGGACGACTATATCTACTGGGCCAAGTCGCTTGGTAATAGTATAGAATTTGTATTTGGAGTGCTTTTGTTTGCAAACGGTGTTTGGATTTTTCTATTCGAATCCGGTGGGGCAATTCGTGCGGTTATGATTTGTATTCATGCATATTTTAATATATATTTACAAGGGAAAAACGGTTGGCACACCTTCAAGAATCGACGCATGGCTGTTAGTCGTATTCAGAGTTTGCCGAACGCAACTCCAGCAGAACTTAGTTCTCTGTCCGATGTCTGTCCTGTATGTTATTCGGAGATGCTTGTAGCCAAGGTAACACCATGTGGTCACTACTATCATCCGATGTGTCTACGTAAATGGGTTTATATACGCGATACATGCCCCATGTGCCATAGGGCACTTTTTGTGGAGCATAACAATCCACAAGTAAACCAATTGGAGTTGGACGGGCGCCCACATGTCGAATAAGTAAATATTATAGACTTGTATTAATGGCTTTCAGTAAAATTATTATTTTAATATAACCAGTGCGCATTATAGCAATATTTTTCACTTAATCGAAAAATAAAATTAAGAAACTATGTTGATTTTTATTCACTCTGTTATTGTTAAGCAGGCATTTTTTACCATTATTGATTGCTTTTGTTTGGAAGATTTGTACCGTGACGTCTTCCAAAGTTCTATTATTTTTATTTTAAGTTGTGTTTTCTAATTTTCTATTTTCAAAAAAAGAAATGTGCTTTATCTACTTTCTAAAAGAACAGTTTATTGATATTAAGAACTCGGATGTGTTTTCATTATAGCCGTATTATCTTCATATTTTTAACAGATTTGATTATTCATCTTTTAATGCAACACCTATATTAATGATATATTATGACCAATTCATTTCCAATGTTGACTCATCATTAAACAATCTAATATTTTTTAACGTGTAGACAAAAAGAGGTCAACTTATGGCGTACGACCCTGAAATATGTATTATCATAATATTTTAGTTGAATAAAAATATAATGCAGTTCGTATGGATTCAATTAAACTAGTTGATTTTCATTTTTTAATTGAATATTAGATTTATTCTTCTGTTTTGTTAATAAAGGAAAATATCGAGAATCTTGAAATTTATTAACACAACGCATCATTTTTGAAGGCTACTAAGATGGGTGCGAAATTTTAACGATTCTGCTAATAATAATAGTTATTAAAAATATTATTCTGGGCATTTATATTGACCGCCAATTTTTGCATATATAAATAATCAAGTGTTTACTTATGAAGCGCAAAATTGAGGAAATTTAGATTATTAAATAGTTATATTGCATTATGTATATTGCGTTATGGCCCTTTTTGTCTACGACATTATAAACTTATTTGATGTTTGTTTATACTCGTATCTGAAAACAATTTCATACACAGGATACATTGATCGCTCACTTCATATTACTTTTTGAAATAGCGAAAAGGACATTTATTACTTTGGAAATTGTTTATAGTATTTGAAAATATAAAAATTATATGTCTATATATCAATCAACATAATTTGTTCTCCGTTTTTATTTTTGTATTTGCATACTTATTGCCTGTCGTATTTCAATAAATACAATGTGTGCATGTAACAATATGATGCATAATATTACGAGATTTAAAAAGAATATATATATATATTCTCGTATATCAGAAGAATTAGATGATATTAAACGGACATTAAATAGTTTGAAATGCATACTTTTATAAACCTTCAATATTGAAGTATTTATCCATAAATATGTGTACGAATTGATAATACTAATAAGAAATCGTTCACATAATCTTCAAGTGGAGATAATGACCTTTGTATTAATTAAACTCTTGTCACTTATTGAAATATCGTGCTGTTTATCAAATTTATGATATATATACTGTATATATATATACCTAAAACCACAATAATATGTTACCTGGGCGTGGCAAATATAGAACATACATTATTTACAAATAATTATAAAATTACTGTAAGGTGGACAAGCGATTAATCAAACTAATTTAAACTACAGTGCCAACTCAAGCCGATATCTTAATCTTATTTTTGTAAACGATTCCATATATTTTTGTAAAATACTCAAATCTCTATGTAATAAATTTATCAAAATGAGCTGTTACGTACAACGTGAATACCTCTTCATTTTTATATTGAAAATAATGATTTTTTTTCAAAGGATATTAAAAAACTTAGTTCGAAACTTTCTAGTAACTTTTTTGCTGATTAAAAATTAAAATTATATTTTTTGTTATAATAACTGATAAAACAGTTACCATCATATAAACCTTTATTTTTTGCAGCATGCATATTTGTCGAGCTAAAACAACATCTTATCGCATAATAAAATTTAATTGATTAGATAACAAGTTATATGTTTAGAAATCGCCATGAAAAACTAATATATAATGTTAAAACTTGAAAAAGAATTTATAAATAGTGGTTCAATTTAACCTCCACTTCAGGCTAAATATTATATGCTACGAAAGCATAGTGTTAATTTAATTGTTGAGTGAATTTTACGGTTTAGATATGATATAAGAAAGACATGTGACGTTGATATATGACATTTAAGTATCGCAATAGGTTAATGCGATACATATTTCGTATTTACATTACGTCGACAATCATTATAATGTCACCCGCATGAGCACGGGATCAATATCTTAAATTCCTAATCTAAAATGCGCGTCTCTTTCCGGTATAAACGAGAACGTCAGTGCTTTTGTAAAGGTCTACAAAGAACTGAATATATTCAGTTGTTTGTATGTACAAGCCGCACCTGAGAATGTAACATATTGCTCTTAATTAGTAACTCCCTTCTTCAGCATAATTCAACTCTATTGCATTTTGTTCGTCGATAATATATTACCTCGTGTTTGGATGGAAAAACACGATATGACATTGTATTGAATCGACATTATATATACCTAAATGAGTATTATTTATACACTTACTTTATAATATTCACTCAATTCAAATGCGATGTGATTTTAACATTGTCTGTAAATAGGCTTATTGCATTGAAATGTATAATATATAAACAATTTTTGCGGAACGTACACGTGTGGTGGGTATTAGCTAATATATAAAAATAAAATATCTCAGGCAGCCAAACGCATTGCATAGAGGTTGCCCCAATAACGTCTTGTGAGCTACCCAGACGTTGCTCTGGAAGTTGCCCAAACGTAAAACTTGTCGCAAGCGTCAAATGCGCCTATAGAGGTTGATTAGTAATTTTCAACAAAAAAAGTATATCAAGAAGCCGTTTAATCCCACTATCATTTTTGTGTCATAGGACATTTTGGTTTAAATTGGCATTACATTAGTTACTTGCTAGGTCAATTATAATTCAAAATATACGTAACATTTAAGATGCTCAAATGATATACGTAGGTTATATATAGTATAGGCTAAAGTTTATTATAAAATTATAAATTGATGTATATTTAATTATTAAAATTTATGAAAAATTCTCATGCTTTATCTGTAAGAGCCATATTTTACAAGAATATATATTTAGTAGAACATGGATATAGGTAAGGTTATTCACTTCATTGTACCTATATTAATATTGTACATATTCTACATAAAATAATTTATATTTATTATATATTATAATAAATGTTTTTATAACCACATAACAAATATAAAAAAGATCAGTTACTATAACATGTGGTACTATTCACAAACACTTTTAATTTAGTTTATGTTCTAAGCTTTGTAAAATATTTTATAATATAGAAAACGATCATTACATGAAATATGTGAAGGAATTATTATTTATTTTTAGTTTAAATAATCCAGCTTGCCCTTGAAATGCTCACGCGCATATTCCGAAAAAAATTTATCGGTCGGTTTCGATTTTAATTGTTGGTTTCGTCAATCAAATGGATTTTGAAACAGAGAATATGAGACTGATTGCTGTTATTTTAGTATTTTACATCATTTGTTTAGATTGTTTTCAAACAGATAAAATGTGTAAGTATTTGTTTACTAAATTCTTTATTTTAAACTTGCCGCTAAAGATTATTTTGTTAAGTTTATATATGTTATATATATGCTTGTGCAGATTGTCACTGTCATCAGGGTAATTTAGGACTTGATGGTAATGTTCCGTGAAAGTGTAAATATCATTGAAAATCATCCTATAAAAATGTTTAAAGTTTTTATAAACTGTAATTCTTAGTAACAATATGTACAATAACAAATTATATATAATATCGCTGCTACAAGGTCTAAGTGGCCTAGGCTAAGCGCCATTTTTTGAATTTTTTAATAATTATTATCAATATTATATGGTCTAACATGTGCCTAAGTTTTGGAGCAATATCTTTTTTCTATAAACAGTTAATATGTTGTAAGCAACAATTTATGCCATTCTGGTTGAACCCCTACCAGGACTATATAGCAAATTTTTTTCAGGAAGCAATATTCTCAAGATATTTGGCATGCAAAAGCAAAATTCAGGTGTGATTGGTGTGCAGGAGCCTTAAAAAAAGTGTGATAGGTGAATTAGTTTAGGTGCCTTAGTAAATGTGATTATTTATTATAGCTTATTAGATTTTACACTAATACATCAAATATTTAACATTATATCCAAAATTAATAGTAGGTGTGTATTAGGCATGAAAAATCAACATTTTTTAAAATATAAGGCATGCATGAGGCGTGAAAAATTGGTATAACATTTTTATCTTTGGCATGCCAATATTCCCAATTTTTTTTTTGTATTATAATTTTTTTTATAACAATTAAACCAATGGCAATTGTGCCTCAAATCAATGCGAACCTACTTTTTTAATATTAGAAATCATGCAATAATATTACTCTAAAGTTTTTAATTAAAATAATTGCTAATAGTTTAGAAAACATGATTGTAAATGCCATCGACCATCTGACTCATCAATTCTAAAAACTCATCTTGCATCACTAACAATATCAGTTAAAAATATAAATGCATATTAAAGAAAGTTGTTCATTATTAAAAGGTAAAATTTAGGAATAAATAAGTTTATATTATGTAAACATACCATTATGTCGAACTTTTAACTTAAAAATAAATAAAGTTGGTAAAACCAGGTCCAAAAGGATGTTACAGATGTCAAATCGTGTTAAATTAAAAAGAATGACTCCTTTTGTATTTCATGTAGTAAAACAAATTATCGTTATTAGAGATTCCCGTGTTAACTTAATTTAGTTAATACGATATACAATGTATAATTAAAATTCCCATAGAAATACATTTGAGCTCGCTTAATATTTATAAAAAAACCTTTATTTTATAGATACTTATTAATTTATTTCTATTGCACCGGTCTACAAAGGTATATAACCTAATTCAATTGGTAATATTTGCTTCGAAAAATCTATGAAATTATTTTTAACCAATTTTTTTTTTACAAATTTCAATAAGTTAATAATATTAATTTAACTTAGAATTATGCTAAAGTGAAACGTACATGTATTATTGTAATGTCCGGTTAGATTATGTAATGCCGTATTTTAATGTTATTTATATAATAATAATAAACATACTTTAAACACGTTTATTTTTATTAGAGCATATATTCTTTCGAAAATATAGACCGTCTCTCAACAATAACTATTTAAAATCTAATAACGAATACCTATTTAAAATGCCGATAAAAAATTATAAATGGAAAAATATTTTCCCTTCTCCAAATTATTTTTAATTTTTTTTTAAATTTACTATGTACGCAAAATATTTTTTATATATATATGCAATAAATGTGTTTTAAACACAATTTTTGAAAATTGAAAATTTTCGACATCCAGTAGACGTCACGTTATGTTACGACCGAGGACGTCTACAATACATATATATGGACGTCCTCAGGACCTATATCATGACCTCCCTGGACGTCCTCAGGACCTATATCAAGACCTACCTGGAAGTCTTCGGGACCTATATCTTTAAACCATCTTGACATCCACATGACCTAATATTTAGACCTTTTTTGACATACAGGACCTACATCTATAACCCCCCTGACATCCACACAACCTATTAGACCTTTCTTGACGTACACAAGACCTATATCTACATATATGTTCCTGAACTTTCAGCCTTACATGTACACGGATAATATTAAACACATGTGATATGTGTATAAATATATATATGTGATATATAATGCCCAATTCTGATGTTTTATAGCAAATATCATAATCATTTCTTAGGTGACATTCACTTAATAAATAATTTTTCTCATAAAATAATTTATTATGTAAATGTCACTTATAAAAAATTAATGACGTCTTTGTTAAAAATAAATCAATTAGAATTTGGAGAATCAGATCACATATGTTAACTCATCAATGTACCTATACACATAAATGAAAGCCTTAGTTATACGCAACCAAATTGTATAAAGTGTTTTTATCATTTTATGTTATTGATACAAAGTTCATAGAATAATTAAGCTTATAGAAGTACCTTTGTTAAATATGTACAATATAACATCGTAAGCTAAAAATATCGGCTAAAAATATGGTGCCATAATTTTTTTCAGTGACTAGATACAACTGTGCCTGCTATTGGCTCAATTTGTCAAAGAGAAATATTATATATTATTTTAGGTTAGCAGGCAATAGCTGTGGAAGTACACTACATTAATTTCGTAGACTGTCTAAATGATCTAAATTTTCAATTTAATAAATATATTGCTACACAAAAGTTGTCCTGCTGAATAAAATCATAATTTTATTTCTTTTAAATAAATCGTTTCCCTAAAACTGAAAATAAAAACAACTCGAATGTAATTATATATAATTTTTTAATTGTTTACCATTGTTCAATTTAATAAAAAACTGAATTAAATTGTTATAGAATATTTTTCATTCAAATGATCACCAAATCTGGCATTTTTGGTGAGCCTCTATTGCGAGTTCAATGTCACCCGACTTTTCCTTGAGCGGAGTGATTTCTTTTAATCGCAGATGAAATAAAAACAACAAACTTATTAAAACATATGTTATTCTTGGGCCAATAACACAATTTCAACGATGTTAAGCTATTGTGTTATTTGAATTAAAATAGTCATTTAGGATACTGTTGCCCTGGTCTTTAAAGTAATAATATTTAGCAATAAATATGTAGTTACCCGATAATGATTCATCATATCACTGACAAGCTAAGTGCAATACAAATTAAATTGAATGTGTTAAATAATTCCTGTATTTTTTTACAGCTTATATATATATGATAAATTATATTTTTTGATTGTTTTTGTAACTTAGGCTATAACTGTGCATTATAGCCCATACTTTATTTAATTTTGCAAGGGATTTCACAGTAGAAATATAAGAATAAATACGATTATATTGATGTGGAAGGTGTTTTATTATATGAAACAGAAGAAGGTTGTTATTTAGAAACATAAAATTATGTAGTATGTTGTTATTGAGAAAAATGAAGTTATATGGAATATTGTTATAGAGAAAAATAAAGTTTGAATGCTATTTGAGTATTATTTTAAATTGCTGTTTATTTTAATAAATAATTTTACTGTTCATGTTAAATGGATATACTTAACGATAAACTTATTTTTTCTATTAATGTTGCAAGTTTTAGGTACTAATAGCATCGGCAAGTATGAAAACCCAGGGGGGGGGGGGGGGGGGGGGAAAAAAAA
>JAUZND010062485.1:0-15323 GCA_034780555.1 Coelogynopora nodosa | reverse complement strand
ATAGTGATATTGATCATCATAATAGTGATATTGATCATCATAATAGTGATATTGATCATCATAATAGTGATATTGATCATCATAATAGTGATATTGATTTTGATATTAATTTAAACTGGATTTAGGAACACAATTTAAAATGTTAATCTTATTAAAAACAATACAAATAAATCAAATTATAAACTCACTTTATTGTGGATTTTATTTAATCAAATTAATCAACTTAAAATTATTTTTAAATTATTTGACCAAGTTATTAAAATTTGAAACATGATTCTGTGATCAGTAATGTTGATCATATTTTTAACGAAGCAATTTTATAAATTAACGTGTAATAATATTATATATTGTACTTATTATTACATCATTACAAATTTAAAAAGCTAGGCTATATGACATGGTAAAACAAATATTAAGATCTTGTAAATATTTGCGATGCAATAAACGATAAAATTATCAAAATAAAGAACGACACAAATAAAATAAAAATATACATATTACTCAGCAAAAAGTGTGATATTAATATTAGCCAAAATGGCCAAGTGTTAGCTAATACCACAAAGTAAACTATATAGTTTATACCGCAAATTGTGCAAAACAAATCCACAATAAAATTTAATGTTTATTACACAAAATTCTCACACAATGATTATGCCTTCTTGATAAAAGGTGAAAGCTTGGCTATTTTGTAATTATTGTAATAAACTTTAAATCTCATTGTGGTTTTTCTTTTGCATTCCTCACACTGACCATTACTTGTCTTTATTTATCACCCTTAAACTGTGTTTAACTCTTACGAAAATAATATTTGATTTGGGATATCTACGTTTTTTTGTTCAAATTTAGTTTTTGTTCAATTGTGTTCAATTTAGTTACATGTACTGTCATTTCAATTAAAAACGTAGTTCGCTCAAGTCAAATATTATTTCAGTAAGACCTAACACAATTTACGGTATATCATTTCTTTTGAAGTATGATTCAGCACCTTCTTGCCATTTTGGCTAATATTATTATATATATATATAGTATTCTTTAAGTGTAAGAAATGTCTAAGCTAAGATTATTCATTTATGAATGATTACTTCATTAACAACACATGTCAACAAACATGCTTTTTGAAGGTAGGCTACAAATGTAATTCAGGTATAACAATCACAATACAAAAAATATATAAAGTTATAAAAATACTTAAAACTCACAGTTTTTTAAATCTTCGGAAACGGTCTTCCTAATTCCTAAGAAACGCTGAAGTTTCATCTTCGGTAGAATATTCTCAATAAATGTGTCTCCGAATGATGTTAGCGATGCACGGAGAGTTTAAATTACTCTACATCGATTCCTAAGACACTCTTCAAAAATGTGGGAAATGATTGATATAAAATAAAATTGTTCAAAAGATACATAAGTAGTATATAGAATATAGAATTAAAAGATATTTTTAAATTAATTAATTATTAAATTATTATAGATATGTAATATTATTTGAAAAGATTTCTGCGCAGGATAAATTACCTCCGGAAATTTTGAATGAACATCCTACCTCAAGCCATATTATTTTAGTTAATATATTATTGTTTCAAATTACAAGACCCAATAACAATTTCAAAAATTCGCAAATCCGCGTAACTTTCTCATCCTTGCAAACGAAAATTAAGAACAATTTAAATACAATGCAAATAGGTATAGAAGGCATCAAGTTTTGTGATTACAAAACATAATTTTATTACTTTTATTTCTACGCCGTTGTACATGTACCAAGTTTTTATATAAACGATATATAACAAATGAGATGTGAAGAGAGTATAAAACATTTGTTGTCATTTAATGTCCTCTGGGATCGTATAATCGTGATAATGATCAGTTATAATAATATTTTCACAACGTTTCAAAATTTTCCACACTACATAATAATAGATTATTACTAAAAAGTTAGAAATGGTAGTATATACATATTGTATATGCTAGGAATGATTGTAAAGTAATAAAATGAAACATGTTTTGCTAAATGTATTGTATACTAATAGATAAGTGTACATAAATGTAGGTGCTTTTTAAAAGTATATTGGAATTTATTCTTTTTAAGAATGGCACCGATTTAGTCAAAACAAACATCATTTTCGGAAAACAACCAACGTAGATTTGTAATTATAATTAAAGTTAATAAAATCATACATTATAGTGAAATGTAAGAAAGGTTAAACCGATAATATTGACATGGACAAATATTTACAAAAACAATTTAAATAATTTACAAAAATAATTCACAATTCACATCCTTAAATTACATTAAATATTTCCAACTTGTTGTCCATGTTGTATTTTATAATCATGCCACGACACAATAAAATAAGTAAAACCAAGGAACGCAGCATCAACAGACCACGACCACCACCTTCGCAGAATACTGCACACTAAATTCGACACATATAATAATCAATAATATTGCATTCTGTACGTATTTCTACTTTTTTGTAGTATAAATTTGGGATATACCAATCGGAATCTATTCATTAAATAAGTGTTTATTAATGTTATATTGTATTTGTATTATATTTTTAACGATATTTGTAAGATTTTTCATTGTAAATCATACGATTTCCTGAAAATAAACAACAAATGAAGTGGATTATATTGTGGTAACCTGTTAAGTTTTGTTTTTGAGTTTAGGGTTTAGAATTTTGAGTTGGAGTAAAAGTATAATTAATGGACAATTCAAAACAAAAAGTAAAATGCACAAATGAAAAAGATTTATTTGGTTTGAATGCCTAATTATGAAAATTAAATGCAGGATTTTACAGGATAGTGGACGTATAAACCCGTTTCTTCCTTATTTAATTTTGAACACAATTTAAGTGAATATCGTGTCAATTGACACCATTTCTAATGTGATTGAACAAGAGGTTTGTGTCAACTGACACATTACAAGAGGTTTATATCAGTTAATACTGCGACATTTAGATTTTGTATCAATTCCGACACGACTATAAGCGTCCTTAAACATGTCGAAACAAAAACAAGAAGTCAAACCGTTATCGTTTTCGGTACGAGAAGTCAACATTTAAATTATGACATAACGTTTAAAGTTATATTTATTATATTTAATTTTAATAACTTATTACCATTGATTATAATCATTAAAATAATGTTTGAAAAATATGGATACCACAATAATGTAAAAAAAAAGTGTGAATGCTATATAAATATTTAAATTAAACATTATATTACATATGATGTATCATTTCTATAATTTATACAGTTTATATGCATATTTACCGCCACAATAATTTGATTTTTCGTAAGACTTATTAAGTTGACTTATTATCACTTACTAAGTCATATATTGATGATAGTAATTGAAAGTTGACTTAATATACGTACTTATAAGATATTGTAAGTATTGCAAGTACTCAAAGTATCTTATTAAGTATTGTAAGTTCCGATTCATTAGGATAGAAATGCAATTAAAAATGTTATATACTGTTATAAAATATTATATTTGTATAGAAGATGTATGTAGCCTAAATTTTTATTAGTATTATTGTGCTTCGCGCGTTCGGAGATAATTTATTTAAATCACTAAAAATTTAGTAGAATTAAGTAATATTCTACTAAATCAATATTATTCAATTATATTCAACTATGTCTGATAGATTGAATTATAATATTATTAAATTGACTTTGAAATTATATATTTTTCTATCATACGTATTGTTTGATTCTGACGTTTTCAAATTGTAATAGATTTAATATCATCACTATTATATTAACGGTGTGTAATTTCGTTTTTTATTTTTAACTGCTTTAAAAAGGTTTATATAATAATCTGAAGTGTAGCCTACTCGTTGCAATAATTTAGTTATTATTTTTTTCAATTTATTATTTTATCAGCTAATTCTTCAGCTAATTCATCAGCTATATCCTTTATTCTATATTATTTAACTATAGATGCCTAGGTAGCTTAGTTATATAGGATTTCCATAAATCAAAAGTACATATATATCGCATTTGTCAATTCAATAATGCACACAAGTATTTTTTGTAATTTTTTACGTCAAATCTGTTTAAAATTGACCATATCGGGTTTATTTTCGCTTCCATATACAGGGTACTGGGTTGATTTTGCATCACTTAATATTTTTTCGTGGGACTATATACATAACACTTGGAATATTAGTATGTTTTTTTACACAAAAATGCATAATAACACTTAGAAGAGCATTGTAATGGCAATAAAAAATTAAAATACCGTATCATATGTACGACAAGGCACCATGCATGTGTATGATCCATTTAATAAAATCAACATAGCTAAAGGGGTCGAAGGTAAATAAATGCCCTTTTCAGAAAATATTACACCTTTGGTTATAAAATTAATATAGAAATGCCCTTATAAGAAAATATTGCCTCCTGGTAATAATGTAAATTTCACACTTATGTACACTGTACCTGTACATATTTAAAAAATGCCCTATATATGACATTATATATTGAAATTAATGTGTCAACAATTCTGTGCAAAAATTTCTCTCCGGTGTGCCCTTTTTAAAAAATTACCCTCCTTTGAAAAATCCTGGGAACGGATATATATAATAGTCTAAGTAAATATATAATAATTACTCTTTTTACATCATCAATATGTGAATCAAATTGACATTAAACAAATGAGGAAATTGCACGACCAATTGATGATAATATTCCATAATTAAATATTAAAATGATTAAATGTTGATGATCATTTATAAAAAATCAATATTAAAAAAATATAGATATATTAATATTTCACAATGAAGACAAACATGCATACTAATTTTAAAATTTTTGTTTAAGCTTTTTAATTTTTTCGTTACTAAGGAACACTATAATCAAACTAATTTATGCTATTTTAAATTACATAGTTAAAAATGGCAAGCGAAATTAGAATTCCAAATTCCAACTCTTTATGCTTAATAGAAAATTGGAATGAAGAGGTAATTTTATCAGTATATTTCATATTTGTTCTTTTAATAACAAATATTGAACTTTGAAAGGTAGCATGATATTAAATTGTTATGTTTATTTATTATTATATATTACTAATACTATTTATTAACATTTTAAGAGTAGATTAATGTTTAGGCTTGAATTGAGAGTGTTACAAAGAGATCATTTTGTACTTTTTCTTTTTGTTATTTTATTACTATTATTTTAGTTTTCTAAGGAATGCTAATAAGTAATAGATTGAATAATTAAATATTTTAAATATGGCAAGGAAAAAATATATAGCATTTTATAGCAACTATAAAATGCTAGTTAAACTGCTTTTAACATATTTTTAAATGTTGTTAGTAACAGTATTCATCATAAAGAATTTAGGGGGAGCTGCAGCCCCTCTGCTTTTTCTGCCAGTTCTGCCACCTATGATTTCAACAAATTAATTTTTATTTCTTTGTTCATTTTTCTACTTAATTAATTCCTTACTCATATATATTACACATATTCTTATAGTTATATTTAAAGTACTTTTATTTTGTAAAGATTTATCAGTGTCATGGCAATTTTCTCCTAATTGTAACTCTTTTATAGTAGTTATTATTTTCATTGTTATATTCATCATTATAATATAAAAACATTTTACAACATTATTCAGCAGTTTAGAAATTATTTGAAAGTTTTGGATATTATATATATATATATTATACAAAACATTTATATATATATATATATATATATCCCTACAATAATGCCTGCATTTTAAAATATTTTTAAATGCTGGTCAACATATTTAGCAATGATCATGTAAAAAAGTAAAAAAACATCTTTAACTTAAAAATAAAAGCTAAATAATACAACTCATTCATGGGATAAATACATTATTTATTGTTATATACTATATATTAATTAATTTGTTCAGATAAACTAATTTGATCAGTATTATTACCCTATACTTATTTTTTATTCATAATAATAATATAAAAAAGCTATAATGTATATTAAAGTATATATATTATCAATAAATATATAATTTAGAAAATAATTATTAATGAAATAAAACATTAAAAGTATATATTAAAAGTTAAATATATTATAATTTATTTTAATATTATTATAATATCAGCCATATTAATCTTATTTATATTAATAATGTATAAATATATTTACTTATATTAAGCACAAAAAAACATATTATTATCCTTATATGTATAGTTATTTTTAATTTATAATAAATTTAAATAATAATTTTTACTAAAATAAATTAAAACATTATACATAAATTATTAAACATATAATATAATTTATATTCTGTTTATTATATTAATATTTTAATATTAATAACATATAAATAAAATCAATTTGCTTCAGATCAAAATTTATAATTATTATTTAGTTATATACAAATATTTAAAATAATAAAACAAGTATTATTTATTAAATATATTATTTCATAAATCTATATATAATTTAAATTAATTAATAAAATTAAAATATAATAAAATATTGTAATACTTATTATATTGATTAACTTTTAATGCATTTTATATGTAAACATGATAAATAATTAATCAATTAAATTGACAATGTTATTTAGTTTTGATTATTAAATTATAGAATGTTTTAAAACTTTTTTTATATCACACATATAAAAGATAATCTAGATTTATTTTATACTGAGGAACTAGTTAAAATACACTGAAAAGTACTCTCAATCATTGTATATATAAATAATTTGACCCTACTTTCCTAGATAATATCTGTCAGTACATAAATAATAATGCTTAATAACATAGAAATAATTCAGTTTTTTATTTGATGCCTCAGAATAAATGGTGCTGAATACAGATGTATTGAATCCTTTTAAGTTAAATATATATGTAACATTTACATATAAATCAGGAATAACAAGTTCTGTATAACACAGATATGAACATTTTGACTATCTTAACAAATTATTCCCTGGATGTCAAAACCTGCCCATATAAGCAGCCTTAAAATATCTCACTCTAGTTTAAAAGTTGATATTCTCTTTCAGATATGCCTTTCCAAAGTTGTCAGTAAAACCATTATTTTATATAATATTATCATATAGAATAGGATAGGATAGCTAATTTAGAACATATATTAGCAGTAGTCACTTAAATCCACTTAGTATTTACCTCAAGAAAATAAGGCTAAGCCTTGCCAGACATGTTATAAAATTAGAGAAATTCTTCCCATAACTATTTCAATATATTCTTATATAAAAACGTTCTGATATATTTCTCTGAGGTTAAGGCAATACTGCTACCTATTGTACTTATCTACCGATATTAAATCAGCTTATCCTTATACAACTGTAGACTACTTGAGAACCCTAGCATTAAATTACATTAATTAATTACCAAACCTTAATACAGTATAATCCTGCTATAATGAACCTTAAAGGGACCATCAAAAAAAGTACTTTATATCCAAGGTAGATTATATCCAGGGTATGCCATATAAATCATACTTATGATGTAAGTAATATAAAACATAATGAATAATTCATTTATTTATTGTTATGATGCTTTTATTTAATAATTACATAAGCATAAATAAAAAATACAGTAAAATCTAAATATATATTACTAGGAGTAGTGATTAATATGCAAATAGAGTATGTATGTATGTATGTATAAGAATATGATGTCAATACAACCTAATATGTATGTAATTATTGATTATTGGCAGTAAAACAAGATATAGTACTCTATAACTATAGGAAATTATCTGTAAAGGGACTAAAAAGTAGTAGGTTATATCTGAAAGTATGTCATAACAGAGTACATCATATCCATGGTTTCACTATATGTATTTAAATAAGATTTATGCCAGGACCATGCAAAAAAGTATATTATAGCTGAATATATGTTATGTTTCAGTACATTATAATGGGATTATACCCATACTGTAATATATATATTTTTAATATATATATATATATAATTTATTCTATAAAAATTATTTCTGTAATATATTGAAACAATATACCAATATATTTATGCACATTATACATCTGCCTTAATTAAAGTGTATACAATAACATTAAAATTAAACAAAGGTTAAATAAAAGGTTAAAAACATTATATAAATAAATACATAAGAGGTTTATAATAAATACTTACGGAAAGACTGAATGAAAATGTAAAAATGTAAATGTGAATATGTAAAATAAAGAGAAATAATAATCCACAAAAAAATTTTTTTTTTAATTAAATAAAACTATAATAATCTATTATAAATTTCTGAAAAATTGAAATATTAAGGATAATAAAGTATGTTTCTTCTATTAATTATGAGTAATAAACCGATTTTCAAGATATAATTGGTAGAACTGGGTTGCTCTATTTGAATAATATTTGCATTTCCAAATCAATCAATTATGATAATTCAATACTGTGTTGATTTAAAGCAAAATTCCCAGGCTTTCCTTGTCTTATGTAGTCTTTATGCTGCTTGTGATTTGTTGTTAAACTATTGGAACTCTGACAAATATAAATATTTCCGCATTATTTACTTAGTACTGTGTACATCACTCCAGTACAATCATTAGGAGAGGGATATGATTTTGGCTTGGATAGCATTTGGCCATTTTTAATAAGGGGCTTTAAGGTTATTTTAATCCCACATCATTACAGGGTATATGTTAAAGGTTTCATAATATCTTTAATGTAGGGTATAGGACCACCACACAACCTTTGTCTAACATAAGAGACAGTCGGTCATTTCTAAAAGAGCATTCCTTCATTTCACAATCTGGATAACTGTTGGCTCGTAAGACATTTCTAAGAATATAACATTAGTTATTAGCTAATTTAGGTAACGATGTGATGTTTTTAGCTCTTATAAACAGAGTGAAAACAACATCATATTCATGAGAGAGATATTGATGTAAATATATATCACAGTATCTTTTGGTGTTAATCGTTTTCTATAAATACTTATTTAGAAGTGACCAAAAGCCAGGTGGGCGACTCAGACTTTAAGAAGGCAATAGTTTTGTCAGAGTAATCTCTTTTGATCATGAACTGAATGGATGGTTTTACAGAGTTTATGAAGGAGTGGAAGAAGCTAATCTCTGGGAGATTGACCCATGTGCAGTCATTTGAAACGATTCTTTCTTCCATATTCTATATAACCAAGTTGACTATGGTAGTTGGGACTGATGATCCATTGTACATTCAAATATTCAGGCATATGAATGATCACAATAGGTCCACTATGCCAATTTTAAGCATAAATTTAGAAGAAGTGTGTTTAGTTTGTCAAAGTTTTGGAGTTTGTTGTGGGTAATTTGAACTTCCATATCAACTGACACCTTTTAAAAAATATATATAATGTCAAATGATACCATTACCTCCATCTGACACCTCTAAGTCTATCATATCAGACTCTAACTGATACTCATAGATTAAAATATGATATGTTGCCGTTTTAATTGATAATGTTATTTTTATTAGCATTCCAGTTGATCTTTTTGTATTACCTATATTTTACTATATACAAGAAAACGCTTTATATAATATTTATTCTAATTTTTTATTGTTTCAATATCAGTAGTAAAGCAATATAGAAATTTTTGTGATTGTTATACTTTTTTATATTCTTCATAAATTTTTATCTGATATTCTTTTCAGCGATTGACCAAGTGTATTGATGGCGAAACTGAGTCTGCAAGAGAAGTGAAATGTAAGAGAGGCCATCCAGAACTCCTTAGTCAACATTTCGGAGGTTACAAGGATTCTGTCACCCACACGGATTATAAAAATGCCCCAAGCTGTGCAATGTCAGAAACTGGTATGACATTCTACTATTATAAATTTACCATTATACAATATAGATACCTTTAATTGAGATGAATAGTTCTTCAAAAAATGCGAGAAAATTCCTGTTATAGATACATATCTGTTGTTGTTATGCCTCAATTTAATATATAATACTCCATTTAACTTAATAAAAATTTTAATTTGAATTAAATAAAATTCAGATTATTTTGCCATTTTCTGATTTGTGAATCATTTCATAACAACCATATCGATTAGTAAATTGCTGAAATTAGAGTAGAATACATTAATTTAGAGTTTTTAAAATTGTTTGTAAAACTATATAATTTAATAAAACAACAGAAAAAAATCAAACCTAGTTTTAAACATTGCAGTTGAAATAATCACTTAGGACTGCCAACAACGGGGGTTGATGCCCACACACATACCGTGGGGACATCTGCTCACCCATGTTCAAAGTACCAGACGTCTCCGGTAGCTTTAAATACAAGCTCACAGCTGCCCTCCCTTACGCATAGACCTATGAAGAGATATGAATAGATGAATAGCTATGAATAGCTGTATCAAAAAATACCCGATGCGAACATTATGGAATAATTTTTTTATAATTTTCTAATAATTTAAATATCATCCATGTTTAATTAATATGTTGAAAGCAATACTGATTTATATCAATTATCAAAAAAAACTAAAAAAAGATAAATTCATTTAGTGAATTAACAAAACAATTAGCCTTTTATATATAAATTAAGCTAACATTTAAAAAATGTCAATCGATTTGAATGTGACAAATATCAAAGTTAAATGTATCAAATTCTTTGTTTATAATAAATTTTTAAAACCTATGCATCGCATCTATAATTTCTAAAAATATCACGTCAAATTAATTTCCATTAACTGTCAATACATACATATTTTGATCTGTTTTTAATGAAAAATATATTGATTACATTAATATTTTCTTAAAAAATCTATATAAATCGTTATTTACAGGCATAAAGGGAAGCTTTCTTGGAACTCAAATGCAGAAGAAAATTTAGTGAGTTTTTATATCCAAAATAATTATGTTTTGTTTCGAAAGAATTTGTTAATGCTAATTACATATTATACTAATCTAATTTGTATTATTAAACATTTAGTTGTTGAAATTATTATTGGTTAATTATTGTTTTGTAATTATGGTAAAACGGATAAATGCTTTTTTGTGCCTGTCATAATTTTCGAAGAATATTATGACTATATTGAATGCATGAAACATAGTCTACTATTACATCAAGTATACATATTGTACCAAAAAATATTACACCATATTTTCATATTGTTCCACTAATTTATATACAAATATGGAGATTTGTGAACATGACTACTTCCTTTAAAAGTACCAATTGCAAATTTAATTTGTTGTAATACATTTTTAGTGATGAAGTTTATGCGGAATTTAATCCGACAGCCCCTCCAACCGACTTCCGCTCAGTAACGCAAATTGATTACTTCCACCAAGAAGCCCCGAAACTGACCAAAAAAGATGAGCAGACCAAGGAGCACGTGCCAACAAGAGTAGGTTGTATAGGTTATAGTTCGTTTTACTATTAGTATACAAAGGTCAAAAAAGAAACCGGACAATAACCGTATAAGAAGGCCACGACATAGGATAAGACGTAGAAGGTGGAGAAGAGAGTAGGTGAACATCCATGACGATTTAGAAGCCCCATCTTATAGGAGCCCACTAGGCGAACTGACTCTCTTTGAGGTTTTGTCGAGTTTGTATAGTTGTTGAGGGTTCTGATAGGATATATGCTGCCCTTGTCATAGGACCGAGGGGTTCTGCCTTGGGAGAATTACCAGAGGCAGGCTCTTGGTTCTCTTAAATTGCTTACTTCGCCGACCGATGGGTATTATTATTTGTTTTGTATATTTTTATTTGAACTAATTTATTTCAAATATTTTTTTAACATTTTTTAAAATTAATTTTTTGAAATTATTTCTACTAATTTATTTGAAATTTTATTTACAATTTATTAAAAATGTTGTTACTAATTTATTTGAAGTTATCTTTTTCTAATTTGTTTGAAATTATATTTTTCTAATTAATTTTAAATTATTTTAAACTAATTTATTTGAAAAAATTACATTATCATTTTACAGATTGTTCGACAATAAAAAATTGTTAAAACATCTTATAGCTGTGCATACACAATCATTGTGCACTACAAGCATGATCATAAAGTTTAAATTACTTACTTCTAAAATACCAAGACCTACCTACTGAAAAATATGTCAAAAACGTAAGTCAACATTGTCTAAACTCAGTATAATATCTTCAACATTTATGAAGATTTTTTGACACAGAGTGGGTGGAATTAAGACGGCATTGCAGCCGTCAACATTTTTTTGTAACATTTTGGACAATTGTTCATTTTAAATTTTATATAGGCCATGTATAATTTTTTTAGCTGTTGTGTATTTCATTAAATGTTAATGGATAAAATTACTCTAGCATTTTGTAGTGATAAAATATGTAAAAGTAATAATAAAATGACAAAAACTATCACATCCCATTTCAATAAATAACTTGATAAATTATTAATTTAAAAAAACTTTAGTTTTTGTTTTCTTGAGCACAAGTTTCTATTATAATCTTATTTTATCCTTGAATTACCATTTATTTTATTCCAATAATGCTACAATTTGATGTGTGTCTAGATTTGAGTTTTCGTTTGTATTCTGCGGCTAAACAATTGTTCTTACTTCATTTCAGCCCTGTGATTATGTACGCGAACAACCGATAACTTTCTGGACTGAGCATAGAGATAGGCTTCATGTAAGGGAAATTACATTATTGTGATTTTTTCTCTCGTTTACTAATTTAATCAGTTTGGTTTGCGTGTGGAATTATTTAAAATGTAGTGTTTGCTTTTTTGTAAATAGTTATACCATAATCAAATATATTTTCTATACAGAGTACTAAAAATATTAGTATATGTGTAACCAAAATTTGACTCTATATTTTTGCAATATCATTTTTTCTAATTTTATAAAATGAAATTTAGTTTTATTAGAAATTTACTATACTAATATTTCGATCAATGTTAAAAAATATGTATATAATTATATATATAAAATATTAACGAAAAATTATTAACATTTGTTTATTCAGTTATATATATATATATATTATTGACTACTATTATCTATAAAAGTAGTACAGCAATATTTTTGGTAAAATAACACTCAGTATACGAAAACATGAAAACAATTGATATCATAGCCCTAAATTTCTAATATCTAAATATTAGATTAATCCTCAATTTAATTTCAGGGCCACAGCCAAGTGAAAACTTTCGATACCCCATTCCGTAAGAATGCTGCCTTCAGTACTCCAATTGATGAATATTGGAACTCCCCCAAGCCCAATGAACTGGAAAATTATCCCAAAATGTGATCAGCAATACGTTTTATAGAAATGAAATTTCACCACAATTCAATGATACAATTTGTACAGTTGTCTTTTTACTAAATAATGAGTAACTTGTGTAGTTATACATATTATGATCTTAAAGTATAGGGAATAACAAATTGTGGATAATGTGGAATTCATTTTGCAAACTTTCATTGAATATTTTAATATACCTATACAATATAAATATAGTACATTTTCGGCATTCGTATTAATCATACTAAATTGTTTTGAATTATAGTTAATTTACTTCACTCCACTTCCAAATTATTTATCTATTCAAAAGCAGCATCATTTACACTTAAATTCAACTTTCTACTAAATTAAATTTAACTCTGTCAAATATCAGATGACCATAATACTTTTTAGTATTGTTTACACGAATGACGAAAATGTATTGATGAAATTTTAAAAATGATGAAAATTTTGAAATGGTCACATATTTTATTTTCACTTCAGTTATTATGAATTTTTGTTCATTCTAAACATTTGTTGAGCCTTTAATTTTGTGAGTGATAAAACTGTCTCTTACGTTATGAAGATATGCTATAATAAATATATATATTACATATCGAATTTTATTTACTATTTTATTTCATGCATTTTTTGACGACACTTAGCTTAATATTATGCAGTTAATTACGTATTTTTAAAATTCTATTTATAAGGAACTTTACTGCAGACTAAATGTTTTTATGTTTATTTATTAAACACTTAGTAGGCCTACGTAATCAATGTTAATAGAATAGTATGCAGCGGTGATGAAGTATAATAATATTTATATATATTAAATTTCTATTTAATCAAATATTCAATAAAAAATAGTTTATATATTTTATAAAATTATTCTTGAAATTAAAACTAAACGGTAATAGATTTTTATCCAATTTTAGTCATCTGAGAATTACTAATAGAATATATATCGCATATATATATACATAAAAACAAGGTGAACATTTCAGATTGATGGGTTTGTGCCAAATTTACTTACCTTTAGCTAGTAACTACTCAAAATTTACTGAGTTGATCAACTTGAAATTTTCAGTACCTGACTATTTCTTTATACTATGTTCTTAATGGTAACTTTATAACGTAATACATGACTCCAAATGTAGTATCATAGTAGCATTCGGCAATTTAAAATGTTTATATAATAGCTTTAATAAACAGGATTTCTGATCGTATGAGATAAAAACTATTTCATTGCTTTTATAATTTGTAATCTATATTTATAATTGATTGTCTTATAGAAAGTAACATTTTGCGATCAACAAATTTCCCGAGAGTATCGGGCCACTTTTATTTATTTATTAAAGAAAAGTCCGGTCCTATTCTGTCTGCTTAATTAAACTATATGTTTTTAATGTTTGGAGTTTGTAGCCAATTTTTAAAGAGGCATCTGTCTGCACAATCCCCATTGTTTAACTAATATGAGAAATGGCGGAAACTTTAGCACTTCGATGTAGTTTTTATATATAAAATGTCAATAGCTTCAGAATTAATTGGAGGTTCTACTGAAGCGCTTCAATAGTAAGTTATATTACCTTGGCCGTCTATGGAATGATGTGTGGTAGGTGCTTTTTATTTTAAAGCCAACGCAACGGTCATAATCTATATGTACATACATAGTATTTAAACAACAAAACATCTTAATATGTCATAATATGATCATTTAGTACGCGTGGACTCAGTATATTTATACTTTCAATAGTTTGACAATTTCAATTTGTCAGGAATACGATTTCGGAAGTTTCCAAAATCGTTTTTATAAATGTTAATATCAATATAAATAGTTCATTTGGTGAACATACGGAGGTCACATTTATCACTCCTAAAGAACCTCAGAATAGTCGTCAAGACGTCTTCAATATTTTAAATTTTCACAATATTTGAAACTTACTATATAATATGTTAAACCTCGGGAGGAAGGAGTTATTTTGAAAAAATCTACGATAACCGAGATTTCGATGTCGAAACAGTCCGCAAATATTTTGGAAATAGGTAATAGACATACAGGGTGTCCCAAAAAGACGTATATACTTTTCTATCTATTTTTATTTAACACTTATGTACATAAGATTTATACA
>JAUZND010062474.1:0-18009 GCA_034780555.1 Coelogynopora nodosa | reverse complement strand
AACAGAACATAATATGAGCATGACATATATGGAATGGAATATGAGATGAAATATGTAATACTAAATGAAATACTAGAAAACATATAATAATAGGATATAATGGTATGAGAAAAATGTATCGTATTAATTAGGAGAACCGTAAAGTGAATGCGAAAACTCTACAAATAGCAATATGCTTACTATGCATGGATAATAGCTACTAATAACTAGGCTACTTCTATGCATGGATAATAGCAATATGCTTACTACATCTATGCATGAATAATAGCAATATGTTTACTACTTCTATCTATGGATAATAGCAAAATGCTTACCTACTATTTTTATTGATAAAACCATAAATATGCATAAAAACTATTTAATTAAATTTTTTACAATTATTATTTTCTATCAATGCCATTAGAAGTTTTAATAATGGGATGAGACATCGAGTTCATTTATTGTGTTCAACTACGTCCATAATCAAATTACCCTTTGTAGTTTCTGGCTATATTAACAATACAGATTATTTCTTCAGTAAGTATCAAGTTTCGAAATTTACCATGATGTTTCTGATCTATATCCATCAGGTATAGGGGCCTATGGTGAAATGTTTACCATACTTCGCCGTGTAAAAAACACCGAATTGGATTCAATTAATTCATATAATAAATCATAATATCCCATTATTGTATCCCCTCGCCCTGTCTCTACTTCTTCTCGCCGCTACAACAGAATTATATATTTCACAGTCTCACCTTACCAACACTATATTATCATTCATATTCATTAATAATCTCTTAACTTTGCTGACAGTTTTATCGACAATTTCATCAGTATACAAGTGAAATTTTGTAAGGGCCATCGAAAAAGTTTCCAGGTGAATGTGATGGATGTGCTTAACAATATGACCTGGGTAAATAAATACGACTCATTCAGTGAAACATCGATTGATGAAAAATTATGTGCAACTTGATGAGATACATGTTTGTTACCAGATCGTTAGTTTCTGACTCTGTTACAATGTGATGATGCCAACACAGTTTAGGTATAGTAGGCCTACCTGGTTGAAGTTAATAAAAGATATTAAATTGAACATGATCTAAGTGGATCAACGTTATAGCCTACTACGAATCCTATTTAGTATAATTGGATCAGTTTTGATAATTATGATAATAATATGATAATAATATGATAATTATAATATTATTATAATATAATAATATATAATAATATATAATATAATAATATAATACTTATGATAATCAGATGTGATCATTCAATTATAATAATTAATTATGATAAGTAAATTGTAATGATCAGTTTATCTATATTTCAGAATAAAAAACATAATAACTTTCTACTCTTAGTTACATCTAACTCCAGTCGAAATATTCAATTATATTCTTTATTTTAATTGGGACATTTTTATGGCAATTTGAAGTTAAAATATAATGTATAACAAAGGTTTTTAATAATTAGCTTCAGAATATTATTTATATATCTACATGTAAAAACCAGAAATTTTTAAAATTAATAATTATATATTATTTGTAAAAATATTTAATCGGTTTAGCATTTAGCCGGCACAAATGCGATATACTATAATAAAACGCCATACAATTTTTAATATAATTGTTTAAAAATGTATTTTGAAAATCGCCAGAAATACATACATCAACACATTTTCAAAAATATGTTGTGGATGATTTTTAAAAATTTTTATAGTAAAATAAATAAGGGTTGCTTTTTCTTTGTCTATTTCAATATATATTCTTCTATTATGACACAACGCTAGCTTAATATCTGTTTTGTAATATTAAACGTCTCTATCCAATATTTTGTAAAAGTTGTAATAGGGAATGAATTGATGAAACCTCGTAATTACAGTTGACGTAAAATTATTATTTGAATACTCATGCTTTTTGTCTGAAAAATAAATCATACAAGCTTCTCCCCAAACTCTTAGCAGAATAGGGACATAACAATTTGGAATTCATTGCTTTTTATTCTTAATTCATATAAGTTTTTTTATAATAAATTGTAGGCGTCCTAGGATGGAATAATATTATGTATGCAATTATTCCATCGACATTTTCTGATTGCCCTGTTTAGTTTATTAAAATAAAAAATTGAATTTATAACAGCAGATATATATAACAACCTTGATTATTATCAACATCCATATATCTACAATAGTAAATCAACACATTCTATTCAAATTCTCAACACCACCACGAAACAAATAAAAAATAAAAAAGAAGTACCAGAAATTATCAAAGCAACTGTCAAATAAGAAACTAAGTTTCATAATAATATCAGGATGCTTCAAAGGAAAAACCAACATTCATGACAAAACTCCAGAAAAGTTAAACAAAAGGAATTAGTTATCATCAAACCACAAATTTCATTCACAATTTTTTTTACAATCGACATCTATATAAGAATATAGGCTATGTACATATATCCTACATAGATAGAGGGGAAATAAAAGATATTCCGAAGGAATGTATAAACTTTCTCGTTGTCATAGACAGAAGTTAAATTTGTATCAATCGACATATTACAAACGTAGTTTGCTTTTCAAGGGAAAAATTCTTAGGAAATTGTTATACATAACTCAGATTTCGAATAATCTATTTTCATTGCTTTTCAGGACATGAACGACTGCTGATTACTGTTTTTATGGTCTTGTCATCCATGCAGCCACAAAGTAAGCAAATGCTTCAGTTTTTAATAGTTTGAATAGCTTAAAAGATAATTATTTGATTGATTATTTCATTCAACGATTTTTGTAATAAAAAATCTATCAATAATATTATATTGATCTTTTCTGTTATATACATTATTAGGATAATTTTACCCTCATTGTTCATATTGTTAAATATTTTTATGTTGATAGAAAAAAAGTTACAAGTAGCATTTGAAGAAAACAAATATTGATAGATATTTACAAATATCTATGAAAGTATATAAAATGCGTAATATTTTAATATGTACAACACGAAAAAGATTAAATGTTTAATCGAATTTATTTTATATAATGAGATTTATATTGAACTAATAAACTATTGAACGATTGATTGATTATTGATTAATATACAATACCATTAATTGTCTAAAAGTTTTTAGTACACTATCCCTTCGGTTCTTATTTTGTTTAATGTTCAAAGATATTTTGTTGTTTTATTTTCTAAATTAAATATTACTTAATGTTAACATTAGTTGATTTTCTTGAATTTTCATATTTCGTATATTCCTTATTTTCCTTAAGTAAATTTCTTTAAAAAAGTCAATAAATTTTAAATCAAACGGAAATCCATACAGAAAGTATGTAGTCTATACATGAAACTTCTATTGAGTTGTCAAACACCCCAACAAAAATACAACAAAATTAATAAATTTCTTATTTAATTTATACTTGAACTATAAAAAGCCTAATTAGGAAAAATATTACATCGTTAATAATTTTTTTCTTAAAGCATGAGTCAACAAATAATATTATTTGAATTCAAATTTTTTTTCCATGTAAAAGTAAAACATTTATTTCACATTTTTGTTTAGAGTTAATAATAACTCCGTGGTGGAATAATAATTATTATATGAAAATTTTAATTTAAAAAAATATATAATATTCGTAACTCAGTACCAATACCAATAAGGTACTTTTTAAAGAATAACACAAACTTTTCCACTATATATATATATATACGATGCTCTCATTCCGCGACTGCTTCCAATTGATAAAGAGGGCACACAAACAGTAAATACGCCACAGAAAAATTGTCAATGTGTCCTCAGAAGCCCTTTTCACTGTTTCAATGCCTTCTTCATACACCGTTTTCTCGTGCCATTGAATTCGATTTATTTTAAAAACACACTTAGACAATATTGAGTTCTCCCATAATCTAAACTCTAGGGGGGAGGGGATCGGTTTGTTTACATCCACTGGTTAATTGAATTTGGACTAACTTATTCATCTGCGATATAGTTGACCCACACGCTGATCGCAAGTACAGAGAAGCTGCCCAACACGCAGGCCATTTGCTCTGGTAGTTTGGAATGTGGAGCCGTTAAATGTAGGACGTTGAGTTATCTTTGGAATATTTCTGATCGCTCTTGAATGTGGATGCGAATGAAGTCGAATTTTGTGCTTACATTTTTAGAGGCCTTAGTTATTATTTTTTCAAATTAATAACAGAATTAAGTAATAATTAGTTGCCATAGTTTTTTTAGAAAGGTCATCTATATGAATTCATTAAATCTGAAAAATAAATAAACAATTAAAAGAAAGGAAATAAAAAATATATATTATACAAATAGCTCATTTACATCACATTCAAATTATATATAAAGTAAAATATACGTAAATATATTAAACTATAGCCTGTTTGCTTCGCTTTAAAAACATTGTGCTATATTTATTGTATTTCAAAAAATCTCAGAATAAATTATTATATATTAAGCATACTTTATTATTGTTAAAATATACAGTTTGTGATACATTTTTCTCACATTAAAGAAACGTTAGCTATATATTACTGAATACATTAATATCTATTAACTATAATACCCATTATTAGTTTGTTTTGAAATGGCCTTAGTTTTGTAGGTTTTTGCAATATGCATATGATGATATTATATTTAAGAAATAATTACTTTTAGTTGGAATAATATTTTTCCTTCTAAAAAATGAGTTTCTACTAGGGAAATGGTAAAACTATAATATAGAAGAACCGATCATTTTCTTTTCGTTATATAATCAAGATGTATAATAAAGTGAGAAGTGGCGGGAGAAGACCGGATTGTCAGTGAGAAATACCGAATTTTATCGATACAAATGTGAACGACACTAACAGACACTGTCGCGGTGAATGCTACACATAACCTTAGCTAAGAATTATTTCCCGAAGGCCTTTGATAAATATCTTCATTACCAATTCACACATCTATATTAGTAACATTCCATCTACTATGGTATCAAAATAATGAACTTTTATAATATTATAATCTTCCCATACTCGAATAATATACTCTAGATTATTGAAAGGAAATAGATCGATGTATATCCCTTTATATCCCTTTCAGTTGGTTGTCTTTTCTTTGTAAATTAGTTATAGTAAATGAGAGACACTCGGCCTATTTATTTTGAGCAAGGCGACTGATTTTAATCAGGGATTTCTTTGAATATTAGAATTGATTTCTGCTCATCAATATCGCTTCACTATAAGAGAAATAAAAGAGAGAAAGTGGTTATTACATTTTATCTACAATGATAAGAGACAAAATCATGCGGTCAGTAAATATGAGTAACAAGTTGAGACCCCACTGATTAATTGTTTACGTAAGTAATAGTGTATTTTGGTTGACAGTATACATGTTTAATGCACAATTTAAATGATAATATTCGAACTAATTAACGGAAACAAGTGCAATCAATTGAAAGAAAATAAAACCTGAAAAAATTGGAAGATCTATGTCCAAAACATCTAAATATACAATCGTAGAAAACTAACAATATAAATAATAATTAACAACCTGTTTATATTGATAGATTAAAGAACTTTTAAAAATTTGCAATTTGTTTTCACCATCAATGCGAAAAATTATTTTTTTGGCCGAAGCTGTTAAAACTAGAATAATATTAAGTTTTAAGCCAACAATCTAATTAAATTAGACATCGCTAACCAATTTTAATTAATTATAATGGCTGTGGGACTGTCGAAATAGAACGGTTGACGAATGGTTTTAGAAGTTACTTCATCTGTATAATTGATTTATATAAAAGAGAGGAAGATACACTTTAAACTATTGTTAACAAGCGAGATGTTGACCGATTTCTCCACTTTTATAATTGGATTATGTAAAATTTATATTTTGTACTGTTAAAGTGAACTACAATTTCTATACCAATCATTTACGGTACGTTTAATTTAAATTTAAACGCATTATATATATAATTCACTTTTATATGTACTCAGTACTATTTAAGGCAGTAAATTCTAAATGTGTAATGAACCGTACTTTTTTATTTAATATTATTGATTTTAATGTTAAAAAAATAGTACTCAGTTAAATAGAAAAATACGCCTGTTAAATGAAATAACTTTATGGATTGTAAACAGTGAATTATATACGTTAAATTACCTAAGTTTTCGGTCGTTAAACTATATAGTGATACTTATCGCAGCGCGACTCGTACATTATACGCGTTTAACAGCCTCATCTTAGGTAATTAATGTAAATATAACCTTCAGTAGTTATATTAATACATTATATAACTGTATTCTGTGAATATAAAATTGAGTCTCTTCAATAAATAAATAGCTACCAAATTTGTTTGTTGTAAATTAGGTTATGTAATCAAGAATGAAAATTTAAATGTATGGTTAAAGTTAAATAATTTAAACTCTGTTTAAAAGAATCCTTATAATATATTAAATAAAAAAATGTATGCTACATAAAAAGAAATTATATTCATAGTAAAATAACATCCAGTAAACAGCAATATTTGCATAAGTGGAAAACATATATAAACATTGTAGTCTGTCCAAGTTTCTCTTACATCTGTTATAATGCTTCAAGTTAATGGCAAATGACATTTTATATATATGTATATATATATATTGAATATTAATTTAAATCAATAAGCCAGATGTGTGTTTCTTCGAATTCACGAAAATAACATTGTTTTTACTTAAGCTTAAATGAGTAATATCATTATCTTTTGAAAACAACTCATTTGCATAATGTATTGATAATAATTGACATAATATATATTATATCATAGTAGGATGTTAATACATGATGATCATTCAATTAATTACGTCAATTTGTGTCTTTTTAAAATGCGTATTTATTAAGCAACATCTATTTTATGTATATATTTACCATATGTATATAATGGCAGAATACGCGATTGTAACATATAATACAAACTGTATTTTTAACAATTTATTAAATTAAATTTCAATTAAAAACAACTTCATTTATATATAGAAAAATATTAAATGCTTAAATATGTGTTGGTGACCGCTAAAATATGGTGACCAGTAACATATGCAAAAAAACAAAGATAATTTTATACATTTCAGTAAAGCCTATATGATACGTATACATTATTTCTAAGAGTAAGGCATTCCATGCTATGATTGTAATAATAGTACTATTGAAAGAGTCTCTCTCCCCCAAATCTAAACAACCCCCCCTCCCTCCATTGTACCGAACAAAGACCCCCCGAAATTGAAACAAATTTTCAAATCGCGTTTTTATTGGCCGATTTCAACTAGGTAAAGATCGTTTCCGACTAAATCGTGGGTGAAGATTCCTAATTTCGATTTCTCCTGTCGATTTGGGAATTCCCTGACAAGTTAGTATAAAGCTATTTTTGTATTTACGGTAATAATCATTAATTTTAATCACTTGATTATTGATTGATTAATTGATTAATTGATCAATTGATCAAGTGATCAATTGATTATTGAGTCACGTGATCGCACCTCCTCTTTCGGCGGCATGGTTTAGGTCAATGAGGTGTTGAGAATTTTTTGCTTGTTTCTGATTGGAAGTTGGTTGTATAAAAGACTTTGCACGGAACTGACAACACCTCTCTTAAGACGTCTAAGCGAGCTGAATACAAACAGACCCAGCTAGAATATTAAACTATTTTTTCTAAGACATAAATGACACCTATAAAATATGGAGTCTTCAACGATTGCCAACACAGCATGGGTAGATATGCCGGTTTTTAAAATATTGGACCTCCCAGGACATTCAAAACAACGGAGAAGACGATGCAATTTGTTGATGTCAAGAATAGCCGCAGTGAGAACTTCATTTTCACACCTGGGATATATCTACGCACGACTGCTCTCTCTTTTTCTACGGAAGTGAGCCTAAAAAAGCACTTGCCTACCCCCTACTGACGGAAGATGGTACAGGCGTCAATCACCTGGCGGCCAACGTTAAGAGTCTCGAATCGGTTGTGCAAAGAGGGCTCTACGACTATTTCCAAAGTGAGAGAGAAAATCTCAACATAAGTCCTGCTATATGTGCAGGCTGGGAGGATAGTTCAAAGTATCGAGCACTTCATCTTTCCTGAAAAGAGGAATGAGGCTGCTATCCACATCAATTCCTGTCGTTCGGAGACAAAAACTGTCAGTATCTTCGCCCATTATTTCGACGGTGCCTTTGAGTTGTGAAGCATAGGATTGAAGGGTATCATAAATTAACATATACATGACAAATTTCGATAGATTGAGTACTGCTTGCCCGATGAATATTGGTTTATCTAATAGGACTTGTTCCTTGGCGAGATGTATACCAATCAGAGAAGGGTTGAATATAATAGATGTTAGAAATTCTGGTCGTAAAGAATACTTTGTCAATCTGTCAGCTGTATTACACAGGCGAAAATTCATGCGCTTTCGGACATTTTCCATCGTCTTCCCGAAAAGCGCATTGTTTTTAAATTTGTGAAAATCCTTTTCGGAACTATTGACTGCTGCGGCTCGACGTTGATAGTTATAAGTTATATAAGGTTCGAAAAAGGCGGTCTGTTTGAAGCGTAGCGTATCAGCATTAGCTTACTGACACCCCGATAAACTCGGTCCACATAATATAGGTCATTCAGAAGCTGTTGATCAAAGGAGTCGGGAATCCAGGGAGTGTTAGATATGCATATCTAGCATATCCAGTACACCAGTCAATTTGAACTCAGAATCCCACGATAAGTAGGGCAGTGTGAGGTAGTACACCGGTTCCAGACAATCTTCACGTAAATTAAGATTGCGAAAAGTCTCAAAGACGTCTGCCAGCGGGTGTACATCTAGTCGAAGACAGTGGGACATGTAATCGCCCAGTGATTTGCACTTTAACAACTCCCATGACGTCTGAGCGTGTAAATAGTCAACCACGCTGCGCTCGAACTGAGACAGCTGATCGCAGAAGTGTTTGTGCGGGTAATTTGTCTTGAGAAGACGATCAGTACCGGTCTTATAAGAATATTGGAAGACGCCTTTGCACAATGCAACTACGTTTAAAAAACCGGAGCGCGTCATCAACTCGCGTGTCTGTTTTAGCTGGTCAGGTGATCAATTTTTGACAAGATTTCCCAATGATTATGTGAGGAATTGGTAAGTGTCTCGGAAGCCTAGCTTCATGCTGACTGTACACTTCTTCCTCTCCTTGTCTGTGGTGTCTGTGGTGTCTTGGGGTGTCTGTGCAAAGACACTTACATGTACATCCTACCCTTGAATTTTGCCTAAACACTCCGCACATATAACGTGGCACTCATAATTCCAGAAGTTGTGAAAAAATACCGTAGGAAATTGGATCTCAGTCTCATTTTATCGTTGCAATCTTGGCAGACAGCTTCTTGATACTCCCCTGTGAGATCGTTGTGCTCCAAAATCTTTATAACTTTCTTTCTGCCACCATCGTCGACGTTAGTAGCCTTTTCTGAGCCGAACCAACACTTGCAAATATAACACGGCGTAGCTCTTGCATGTTCACCCTTCTGAGACGGAATAAGAATTGCCGGTTGACATCTATTGGCACAATTTCAATTATACACTTCTTTTGCCAAGTCAGTAAGCGATGTCATGCAATGAAGAATACAAATTTTACCGGTGAATAATGTGTACCCCTTTCGGATAGGCGCAGCCCTCATATTGGGATGAGCGACCAACAAGTAGCCTATCGATGCTGCTTTTTGCGTGGTTACTTGACCAATTTCAGTCTCATTTGGTTCCAGGAAGCATTCGATATTGGCGTATACAACATAAGAAAGGTGCTGCACGGCTTGATAGTTCTCCAAATAATGTACCAGCTTATCTGTCGTAGGCACAAGAGTCAGCGGGTAGTGAAAACATATGTTGTTCGGAGTGTATAATGTTTACGCGTCTGTGGATCGATTTGCAAAATTATTAGAGCCATTACTGGATGCACTTTACACTAAACACAACAATCGATTAAAATGTTCTGTGTTTCCTCGATCATAGAGCAAATCGATGTTAAAAAATCTATAGGTTGTACTGGAGGATTTGTTGGTGTGCGTTGGATGTATCTCACTGAACCTTTGAGCGCATGGGAGGCGAACTACATCATTTTAAAACACATCGATAGAAAGAATAGACATTGGGTAACAATCTCTTTGGTGTCTGCGTAATAAGTTCAGGGTAGAAAATTGACGTTCGCATCGTGCACATATAAATTTACCAGTGGTAGAAACTTGCTTATAGATTGAAGAGGCAGCGGCGGCTGTGGTAGATGTTGTTGCAACCTGGGAGTCATGAACGCAGTTAGTTTAATGCTGTTCCTGTACTGCTTTAGAGGTAGATGCAACTTGAAGACTTGTGCTGGGCATTTGGCGATGGGTGAGGAGAAAAGTTGGGCAGTGGAGATGGGGTAATAACTGATGAGTTGGTTGAGAATACGGATGAAAATGTCTCATTGCGATGTCAAAATTGTTGATGATCTGCATGTACCTGTGTAGATAGTTGATTATTAGGTATGGCACTCGCACCACAAGGTAAATATTGACTCGCTCAGGAAGGCAGTGTAGAGAGAAAGGCACACGCTTGTGCTTTACAATTAATTAAAGCTATTAAATTTTCATGAAATTTTGAAGGATGTGGTGGCGGCTGCGGCGGCGGCGTTTGCACTGATAGCCATGATGATAATGTTGGCATTTTATAGAGGTAGAGATGGTGATGAGGCGTACATGTAAAAGCTTGAGTGAAGGGTAGCCAACCCGATAGTACTTGCGGCGGAGACGGAAAACAAAACACTTGCGCGTTTTGTAATAGGCGAGAGTCATGTGGAATAGAACGAGGCTGTGATGGCGGACTGTCCCCCCGTGTTGCATTGGGCAGCGTATCAACCATTATCAAATGATAACCACCATTACGCCATATATATGTTAGACGCATGTCAGAAAATAAATTTGCAAGACATAGAGAATTCTTTGCTTGATGTCAACAGAAAAAAAGACAGCTACGAGTGCTGTGCATCGCCTTTTATACAGTAAAAATTGTGTCAAATTGATAGGCGTTCACTGATTCGTTTTAAGAATGTTGTCGAGTTAACAAGTCTCTTCTGATTAGATACAAGCGCCCACAATTTAGTCACAAACGCCCTTGACCTAGTTGAAATCGGCCAATAGGAACACGATTTTTAAAAAATTGGTTTTGGTTTTGGGGGTGTTTCGGTTTCGGTTTTTTTCGGGGGGGAGGGAGGGGGTCTTTGTTCGGGACAATGGGGGTGATGCAAAGAGACTCTTTCCATACTATTAACAATATGTTTAATATGCAAATTATGTGTTAATTAGAATAGATAGCCTTACACTCTGTTCATGTATAATATATTGAAAAACAACAATAAGCTAGGAGTAACTTGTAAAAGACGTACGAATTATACATTACTGTTCTTTCTTTCAATAAATTCTATCTAAACAGCGTGAAACACATTCTATTCTAATTTTGTTTATTTGTGCCTTTAATTGATTAAGCGTTAATAGCACGGTTGATCAATACAGATCACACATCTAGACTTGTTAAATCTAGTTAAATATTTATGCACAATTTTACAAACGTCATGGTTACCTATGTATACATGGTTATCTTTACTAACCAAGTGTAGACTGATGTTGGTGTTTGAATTTAATATTATTAATGTTCCTTTTCGTGATGCGATGATTCTTTCAGAGGATTTTACATATTAAATTACGAAGTAAACAATATAATTTATATTTGTAAAGTGTACAAATCTGTATGAAAAACATTTTAAAATAATAATTATTAGTTATTTATTCTACTTATACCTGCTTGGTACCAACACAATGTTGAAGTTAATTAGGTTTTATTTTATGGAGGCGCTGGCGAAAATCGCAATTGCACTCCATCGCAAATATAACTATGAAAACATAAACAAGTCCATTTTCCAAAAATTAGAGAAAATTCTAGTTGTGTTTAGTTTTCTCCATTTTGTACAATATCTAGTAGGCCATTTACAAATCATAAAATTATATTCAGCTTTTGAAAATGAATAAAAACTAATATATATATTAGTGTTTGATTTTTATTACAGGGTTGATGTTAGGGTCGATATTAGGCTAGATATTTTTGTCGATAATAGGGTCAATAATAGTGTCGACAATAAGGTAGACAATAAGGTCAATAATAGGTTGGTAATAAGATCGATAATAGGGTCGATTTTAGGGTCGATGTTAGGTTGATAATAGGGTCGACAATAGGATAGACAATGGGTCTATAATAGGTTGATAATAAAATCTATAATAAGGTAGATATTAGGGTCGAAATAATGGTCAATAATAAGGTCGACAATAAGTTAGACAATGGGGTAAATAAATGGTTAATAATAATATCATAATAGGATCGATATTTGGGTCGATATTAGGGTCAATAATAGGGTCAATAATAGGGCTGATAATTGGGTCGACAATAAGATGGACGTTGGGGTCGATAATAGGGTTGATAATAGGGTCGACAATAAGATGGACGTTGGGGTCAATAATCGGTTAATAATAAGACCGATAATAGGGTCGATATTAGAGTCAATAATAGGGTTGATAATTGGGTCGACAATAGGGTAGACAATTGGGTCGACAATAGGTTGATAATAAGATCCATTATGGGGCCGATAATTATCGACTATTATATAATAGGTTGATAATAAGATATAATGGGGTCGATATTAGGATCGCTAATAGGGTCAATATTAGGGTTGATAATAGGGTAAACAATGGGGTACATAATAGGTTGATAATAAGACCGATAGAGTCGATATTTTGGTTTAATATTATGGTCGATATTAGGATTAATCATATGGTTGATAATAGGGTCGCAAATAAGGTAGGCAATGGGATCGATAATAGTTTGATAATAAGATCGATTATAAGGTCGAAAAGAAAATAGAAAGTAGACTAGAGAAAGTATTGTTGGCTAATTATAACTTTAAAAAAAGAAAAGAAATATATACAATACATACATTTACAAATATTTAGCAGAAAAGGTTGAGTAGATTCAAAATATGATACGCTTATTTTAGAAGAAACAAATTACTGAGCGGCAAATATTTATAAGGCTTTATTATAAATACTTTTATGCTAAAAAGTACAAACGCCAAGAAAATACGATCAAGGTAGGATTTATAAGATGCACTAGAATATGAACTACTTAATTTCATGTTTTTAAAAATAATTGTACATGATTTTCTCAAATTTGAATGAATATAAAATTATTTCGTTTGTTAATTATATTTAAAAAAAGTATTATTATTATTTTTTATTTATTAATTTATAACCATATTTCATACAGTAATATATTTTTTGTAAATAATTAGTTAAAAGTAAGGTAAAATGTTGCATGATAACTTTCACAATTGAATATTTATAATATTAAAATATTTTATTGAATTGTAAAATAATAAGATTGTTGATATTGTTAATATATTTTTTTAAAATAATAATATATAAAAAAATTATTTTATAATAACACTTACAATATTTATTGTAACTGATATCGATGCAATGAAAAGTTATTTGATAATTACATTTAGTACATCAATGTACTAATTTAGAATTATTAATTTCATTCCAAAAATAATTTTTTAATATAATTTTTGAAAATAGTTACTAAATTCTGGAATAAATTGACAAAATTATAATTTTTTATTAGTAGTCAACATAATTTTTATAGTGAAATATACAGTATAATTCATTATGAAATGCATTCATACTACGATGAAATAAATATCTTTCAGTTGTTATAAATTTTAATTTTTTTATAAATATAATATCAAGATTTTAATAATATCTTGGTCATGGCAAGAAATTACTTGACAAGACTTGGAAGAAATTGGTATAATCTTAGTAAACTTTTGGCATAAACATCGTAAATTATTGGTACAATCCTGGTAAACTCTTGGTATAATGTTGGTATAATATTTAGTAAAATCTTGGCATAATCTTGGTAATCTCTTGGTATAATCATGGTAATCTCTTGGTATAATCATGGTAATCTCTTGGTATGATCTTAGTTAATTCTTGGTATAATATTGGTAAACTCTTAGTATAATCTTGGTAAACTCTTAGTTAGAAATTCAAGTTTAAATTCATTATGTAGTAGTAGGCCTACACAGATTTTTATTCGTAATTCGACAATCGTTTCTAATAACACTAAATTTTAACCTTAAAAAATTATATACACCATCGACTGGTCACTATTTATCAATTATCCAATATTGTAACAAGTGATATAATGCTTATCTGGGCGCCCTTATTGACACAGTCCATTGTGGATAATCCGTTCTGATTTATAGTGTTCATTTTTTTGTCCCTTGAAATCCATGAGATTGATTTTTTTATTCATAAAAAACAGTATTAAAAATGATGTAGGTTAGATGCCATAATATCGTGATCCATCTCCTTAAATATTATTTTCTCCGTTCTCCATCGAGCTGTAGAATTAAAGCTTACGATGTTTCTGGGCACTATTGTATTTTTTATGACTACAGCGTTGTATTTTTTAAACAAAAAACATGTTTCAAAGTGTTTTCGTGATGAGGCCTAATTCCAGAAATATTCAGAAAGTGATATATACTATTTTAAAATTATGTTATACATTTAAAATATTACTAGTAAGGCTTATTGCAAATGGTTTGAAACTATATTGTAGCATTTTGGTCCTATATGTACATTCTAAAATAACTTTATTTGCAAATGAAAATACTGCACAATTAATTAAATAATTTAGTTCATTATACTATATTGAATAAAACAGCCCAATATTGCATTTTATTATATATAACAAACTTTAATTTCTACCAGAAACCACGAGTGCAATAATTATTTTAAAGTAATACAAACTCTATCTTCTAGAAATCAAAATGCCCCATTTGAATGAAGCAGGCCCTTCGTGTACGAAAATGTTTTAAACCAGCATTACAACTATTATGATCCAACTGGCAGTCTTTCTTAAACATATATATATATGTATATTTACATGTATTATAGAATTGGCATAGCTTTTAATGTTAGAAATTTCGGTTTGTACAGTGTTTAGATTTAATGGCAACTGAGCGCTTCACACTTGAGTTATTCAATTGGCTATACAGCTGTCTTCAGCTGTCATGAAGTAGTTGTGTTTTCTGGATTTTACGATTGATGGCATATAAGACTTTGGAAAAACATGCGAAATGGAATGGTAAGGAGTACGGCTACTTGCAGTATAAAAAACACATTTTCACATATTTTGTGGCAATAATTTTGTTAACTGTTGTTCGCTCTGTTTTAAAATATTATTCAAAAGTTGGACGTACGATATTTAATAATGTTATAAAATATTTAAGGAACATATAGCATCCAAAATTGTTAAATGGTAAACGTAAGTATGGTTAGAGTATGTATAATTAAATACAAAAAAATATTCAATTGATTGACGATTGTGGAATTTATTAATTTTCTTTTTTCAATATAAGTATGTATAATTGTAGTCTATCTTTATAAAAGATAATAACTATTACTTAATATTGTATAAAAAAAAGTAATTTATAATAGAAAATTATATAGATTATATATATTGACAGCGCTTTTTAGGCAAAACTTATTGTATTGTGCATCGATTTCAGAGAAAAAAACAAATTCTTCCTAATTAAATATGAATAAAATGAATATCATGTTCTTCATGCCTAATTGTTTAAATTTACAGTTTAACAATTTAAAATAAGAAATTAAATACTATTGCTAAGTATCGAGTTAAAAGAAATTAATTTCTGAAATAAATTAACAACATATGTATATTTAAATAGTAACTTAATAACTTTTTTAAAATTTTTGTCATACCAAATTTGTTTTAATATTTTCTACAAATTTCAGTTACTGAAATGATATTTTCGTTTTTTAAATATACACATTGAAAATCTCAAATTTATTATTTAAAATTCAATCATATGATAAATACAATAGTACTAATTAATACTTACTATTTATATACTAACTATTACATAATTCTTACAATAATACTTACTAATATTTGCTGAAAATGATAAAATACAATTACTTCAAATTCGATAATTATGCATAAATCGTATTATAATATATTAACAATTTAATCCATTTCAGATTTGGCGAACGGTTTCAGAGAGGCTACGCATAATAACAAATGTATATTAAATTAAAAAACAAATAAAGCACTTTTCGCCAAATTAAAAGCTAATAAAGTATGAAAATAAATATTTATTCAAATATGGTTAAACAAACGAGGCGTTTTATGATTATATTTTAAATTATCAGAAAAATAGTAGAAAAAAATGTGTAATAATATATTTAAATATTTAAATTAACCATGTCGTGAATCAAGGAAATAAACAGAAACGTATATAAAGAAAATATAATTTCTAAAATAGTTTTTTTATTTATGTCACATTTCTCTATCATAGTATGGGTTAGATTCACGAAAAGGGATTGAGTAAACTTGTCACTATGTTATCCATACTATTTAAATACTCTTTCATCCTGTTAAACCACTAGTTACTGTTTAAATACTCTTTCATACTGTTAAACCACTCGTTTAATGTTTAATTACCTAACATCGAATTAAGGAAAATACATTTTGAAATTAATTTGAAATTAATTTAGAAAAAATTTGAAATAATTTTTTTTATTTTACTCATATAACTATTTTGATATAATAACTTCACTGTGATCCAGATAATTTTGACATAATTTTTTTTATATTTACAAATCAAATTTCTGTAACCTAAATTGTAATTTTTGCTTCAAGATTTTCACACTCATAATCGGGAATTAATTATTAACAAGTGCATTGATATAACACATTTCATTTAACACCAATTTAACATTTAAGACATGTACAAGTATTTACTAAAACATGTAATGATTAAAGAAAGAAAAAATCTTTATTTCTTTAATTATCATGACAATCATGTCATTTAAATTGTAATTTATGTAATTTATTATATTATTTAGTCTGTAAATTGAACTAAGAATCTTCAGATTTCACAATTTATAGCCAAAACAACATTCAGAATAAATCAAAATATAAGATGAGATTCTCAATCTGTTATTTCCCAATTCAAAATATAACCCGAAAACAAGTGGTACACTGCTTCACGACAAGTGAATTCTGAATACGTATGTACGTAGACTGAAAAATGTGGGAGGTAATCTATCTATCCCTACTGAATGTTGGCTTTATGAACACTTAAAATAGGGCCAACATAGGGTGATTATAGATTGTTTACACAAGGCATTCTTGCAATCGTACAATCGACAGTGCAACCCGACATAATTCCATCCAGCCTCATGTATTAGCGTCAGAAACTGATGGGAAATATGATTTATAAGCTGTGAGGCATTTAAACAAAAATTGAAAAACCACCTACTACTTATCAACATGGCGTAGAAGACGGTTGGATTCAGTGTCGGTCGTTGAGATTACAGCGAGGCAAATTATGAAAATAATTGTTGTGCAATTTAATCTTTTGCAACACTTATCTATTATCGTATTTGAGATATAATATATAATTGTTTGTCATCCTCCGTCATGGCAAAATGGCAAAATAAAGAAATAATTTAAATTGTTTATATTAAAAACTATAATGTTTTCCATTACAATTTTTATACCAATACTTGAAACTAATTATCAAAATTAAAAGTTTGATGAATACTATATTAAAATGTTAAATGGTAAATAAGTGTGGTAAATAACAATCAAATGAAGTATGATAATAATGTATTATTTGGTTGTTAATATTACATAAAACGTCTTAAATAATTATAAAAAGTGTAGAAAAAACACTGTGCAGTATATAAATAAAGTAATTATATTTAAGATCAATAAATAATACGAAAATAAATAATAAAATATTTTTTTTGTATATTTTGTTTCATTTTTTTATTACATTTTGTACGGTAGTAGTATAGGAAGAGTGGATTCTGACTCACTTATAAATAGATTTATGAGTCATGGCTAAAAATAGACCATGACC
>JAUZND010062463.1:0-18010 GCA_034780555.1 Coelogynopora nodosa | reverse complement strand
CTCTTGCTTTATACATATCTCTCTTACTTAATGCATATCTCTCTTGTATAATGCATAGGTATCTCTCTTATTTAATGCACATCTCTCTTATTGAATGCATATCTCTCTTATTTAATGCATATCTCTCTTATTGAATGCATATCTCTCTTGCTTTATACATATCTCTCTTACTTAATGCATATCTCTCTTGTATAATGCATAGGTATCTCTCTTATTTAATGTATATCTCTCTTACTTTATACATATCTCTCTTACTTAATACATATCTCTCTTATTTAATGCATATCTCCCTTATGTAACGATAATCTCTCTTATTTAACAATAATCAAAAGAGATATGCATTTGTAATCTCTTTAATTCACCATAATACGTTAATTCAAATTATTATGCATTCATTTTAAGCCTATATGTGAACCCTTCTGGGCCATGTGTATGTTTAGGTCGTATCATTTAGTCGTAATATACAACTCAGAAGTCGTTTCTAGCTTTTTATATAATTATGTGAACCTTTGGCCGCCATAAAATACATCGGTAGTTTATATGGTTTTAGAGTTGATAAAAAAAAATTAAATACCGAGATGAAAAAAATTGTGTTGGCGTTGTCATCATGGCTTAAATTACGTTGATGATAATGATATTTGTGAGAAAATTGAAAAGACTATATAAATGATTTGAAAGAAAATATGGACGCCTTTAGAATCTACCTTATTGTACAATCGTGTTTAGAAATGACTAGAGCTGTTCTGTACTCTCACGTTTGACGAAATAAACCCTGTATACGTTCATCATTAATATACAATACGTTCTTTTTGGCTGCTTAGACTGTTTATTCTGCGTTATAGTTTACTTACTACATTAAAAACTGCCAGTCATCTGGATTATAATATATGATGGTGTATACGCTTTAATTAGCCTGACAACTTTTACTATTTTACTATTACTTGTGTATCTTACAATTCAAATACTATGAATGTTATTGCATAGTAGTTTGGTGCTTTAGTTTGGTGCCAATATTGTAACAAACCTGCCTTTGAATTAGGATCATATCCAGGAACACTTTGACTATTTATAGATGTTAATTCACTGTTGATATATACTGTACATATATTTGTGCTTATTGTTTTTGTTGTACTTGATGCTACTATTATGCTGTCTTATTCTTATGCTGCATTATTAGAATAATTAAATTAGGAATTAATAAATCCCCGAGTAAATATGAGTATTAATTCTGTTATGATTGTGGTTTGTGTCAAGACATACTATATTGCCATCTATAATATATATGTAATAGTTCCTCTATAGAATGCAGTTAATCAGCTGCTTTGTCATATTAATCGGAAAAGTAAATGTGACAGAAATGCAGATTGAAGTCTCAATAAAAAGCCAACTACTAATTCTCTTCTACCAACATCAATTATCTTCGACATACAATAGTTTGTGTGGTAGAATTAATATTTATTATATATACACAATACTAACGTTTAAGTTATCATTCATATGCATCTTATCATTGTCTGTCCGCGTCAATAAAATAGACCCCCTATACATTCGCATGCCACATTATGCCTGTATATGCCATGGCGATGTATATGATGTATTCATTCAATATTATGATATACTCTGTAGACAACGTTGTACACAACGTGTGCTTTTTCTTCTTTTAGATAAAAGAGACATCTTATTATAGACTAGCCGTCGCACTTAAATGTGATTATTCAGTGACTTTTATTTTCGACCAAAATAGACTCTACAAATATATTGTCTGTTGAGGTGCAAGTGAAGTAAGGCTGGTGGCGGTTATTATAAGAGAAGGGTGAATAAATGAATTATTGAAGTGGAATATTAACTGTTTTGCTTGCGTCTAAAAGTACCACCCGTTCAGTCGTGAAGGATATGCTCAGTCTGCTGAACGCATTTACTTTCTGATAGTGCTTCTGCAGATAGACCGAGTCATGTGATACCGAGTCAGTACAGCCAATACATAGTTATTGGTATCTTTGATATATCTTGACCGCAATTTTGTTACATTCTGTGGTTTTGATAAGGGGTACATTCACGAAGTATTTATAGAGCAAGTCAAGAATCCCTATGCAAGATATTTGGTTTTGTATAGGATATAATGGTCAATATATTATCACTAACCTTATCCGTACTTCTTAGTAGTTATTTATTATTGTTTAGTGTTTTATTTTGGGATTTAGTCTTGTAGTTCAGTTCCTGTTAACTTTATGGTTTTAAACCGTTTTTTACTGTGTATGAATATTTACTTAGTTTTAATGATATTAATTTTTTTTAAACTTTGGTAATGTTAGCTCTGTCGATTATGTGGGATACTTTTATTAACGCTTCGTGGACTGTACTATTTGCTCGCCTTCCCGGATATCGACATATTAGTTTGCACTACTTTGTATTATGAATGTTAGTCACGTGACCTCTTTGCATTACAATATTTTTTTATATATATTCCAAATCCAAGGAATGTTTCAAATATTACAAACGTAAACAAATTGACGATCACTCAGCTCATCTAACAAACGTTATGTTTATCGACCTTGATTGTTAACCGATCGTTTAAAGAAAAAATATCGATTTATTTGATAATTTATGACATTATTATAAAAAATAAATTGTATTATTAATAACTTAAAAATGACTGATCAGCTTCTGTGAAATATCCTAGAAGAACTGCACTATGTCTTATTTATTTGTGCTGAATTACAAGATTGTAGCGTAGCTGATGTCGAATTCCATTATTTCAAACGTGGGGGAAGGGGCACGGTTACTTATTGATTCATATTATAGAGCTTGCAAGGCTTTCGTTTGTAACCTTGACAACAACTGACTATTACTATATCATCTAAAGAATATGTTGGACATGTGATTCGGTTTAATTTATTTGACAGGTGTGACTGTATATAATTTAAGTTCTCTTATTTAAGAGTACTGTAGCCGTGTCATTGATAAGCTCTCCGAAGGTTAAAGAGATAAATAATGTCGCTCTGTACTTGATTCAGTAAGATTAAACATCTGGAGGGTGCACAACGTCATTGCTGCATTTTTCACAAACTTAATAAGTACTTTGAGATAATTAATGCATTGTGACAATATGAGATTGCTCTCGTTATATATATATAATAGAGTATTAGGCCTATATTACATATTTTATTACCAACAATAAGTATAGCCTAACTGGAACTATGTAACTATGTGTGTGTCACCAATTTATTGGCATTGAGCCTCCTATTGTTGTACAAATTAGTTAACTTAAAAGATGGTGGTCGATGTGATTCTGTAACAGATTCTATAACAGATATAGCTAGGCTGTCAGCACTGCTGTATAGAACGTATTATCTCAATCTCATTCTTCCTCATCTCTGGAGTCACCGAAACCGTTTATTAATTTCGTAATAAAAAGTACCTACGTAATATCTAACGAGTATTATATGTATAGACAGATTAATTTAATCTATACAATTCTTGCAGCACTTTAAAATACGACATTTAATGTTAAAGTTACGATATTATAATAAAGTAGGATGAATTTGATTATTGTTGTTCATCTTCAGTAAAGAGGTTGCACAACAAATTAATATGAATGTAAACATATTTTACAGGTACATCCCTTAAAAATTGCGATAGCAGAATGCACAGGAAATTATTTGAGTTATTTAATTGTATTCTTAAAATGTATGTTGGTAGTTAAAATAGAGCGGACATTGCGATAATCGAGGATTAGACTCGCACATATTACGAAGACATAAATGAATTATGAATTGTAAAAGAACTATATACATATATATAGATTTCAAAGTAGAGGTGAAATGTCTGTAAAAGGTAAATCTTTTGATTAATGAGGATTATGATCGAGTTAGATGATGTTATTAAAACTGTCTGCAACTGATCGGGAGATGATGCCGTTATGTTTCTGCTTATGTTCTATTTATGTTCTGCTTATTTATGTTTCTGCTGATTATGTATCTGCTTATTATTGTTACCTTTATAATCAACACAAACAACATCTACAATTTACAACTTCGAAGTCGTTTGGGCCAGATTAAAAGGCTCCGGAGGCCGGAATTTGCCGATACATGGTCTCTGAAAAAAGTAAATATTCCTAAAGGTATACACTTGCTTCTGCATAAATGTCAAGTTGCTTTGACACTCCCCTGACTTTTTGAACCACACTATACGGACGGAAGTCTTACATCCGCCTTGGATCAAATAGATGTAAAGTGAACCTCTAGATTAAATATATATTTTAATAAAATAAAAAAGTGGACGTTTCAAGATATATTCTTCATCGGAAGTTTTTTTTAAATGATGTAAAAAATGAAACCGAAAATTAAATATGAATTATATTTTGAATAAAATGTTGTATATTATTACAACTGAAAAGAAATTATATGTTACAGGATATTTTCAAGATGCTACACGATGTTATAATATGTTAAAAGATGTTACAATATGCTACAAGATGCTACAAGATGCTACAAGATGCTACAAGATGTTAAAAGATGTTACAATATGCTACAAGATGCTAGAAGATGTTTTCAAGATGCTACAAGATGCTACAAGATGTTTTCAAGATGCTACAAGATGCTACAGGATGTTACAAGATTCTACAAGATGTTACAAGAAACATACTATTTTTTAAACTTATCAATACAGCAACTTCTTCAGCTCTAACAATCTAAATTCTCCTAATGAATTACTTTAAGTTTCCTGTAGAATAGAAACGCATTTTGACACACTTTGTGAACCTCCAAACCTATCCAAACAACAATAGTGGTACAGTGAAGAACTCCTGGAGGTAAAAAAACTTTTTATTTTGACGGTTCTCAGTTACCACAACAGCCACTTATGAAATCAGCATGCCCATCAGATCCCCAGTCACCACATCAGTGGTATAAAACAATAGGATCAATACTTTTTACATTTAGTTTTCTATGTATATTGATTTTAATAAAATTAATTTAAAAGAAAACAAAAACATTTAGTCTTATTCCATAATGACATCGTGGATATTATAATACCAGGTGCCAAATTATGATTTTTGCCAATTTCCCCTTCGCCCCCCCCCCCCCCCCTCCTCCCCAGCCAACGTGTGGCTCCTCTCCGTGCCGCACACCATCTGGAACATCCACCAGTCCTACAAGACGGGCAGTGGCCGTATGCTCCCAGTGGGTGAGGCGCTACGTCCCATCACCTCCCTGGTGATCCTCTTCTCTGCCAGCCTGGTGTGGGCCCACTTCTCCCCCACCGGGATTCTGCACTCCCATCCCCGCTTCTTCCATGTGGTGGTGGGCACCGTCTTTTCGAACCTGGCTGTGAGTACCACCGCTTCCCGTCCTATCCCCACATGTGTTGATGTGTTGTAGGAGGGGTGAACGCACACGAATCCTGGAGTACCTTTTTCCTACCTACAAAATACACATTAATACGGAAAAGATTTGAAAAATTGTCAATTTAAAGGTTTGGGTTGAGGGATTATACTAACAGGTTGGATACATATCGCTTCACATTCCAGTGCCGGCTGATCATCGCTCAGATGACGTCAACTCGTGCCGAGGCCTTCAATGATCTTGTGATACTCTACGCCTGCTCTGTGCTCCTTGTATTCATTCTTCCCGCCAATTGGGAATTCTCCATTCTTACCCTGCTGCTGGGGGTTGTGCCCTACCACATCTGGTATGGGATTGTTGTGGTGAGTTAGAAGGGAAGGCCTGCTCTATCTAAGTAGTCTCTAAGTAGTATAGAAAGAATGGTCTCTGTGTCACGCCTCCCATCTTCCGACTTTTGGAAGAATCATCTAATTTCTAGCTCTATCAAGTATAAAATGTTATTGCTGAATTTTTATGGTGAATTTAATAAAAGATAAACGTGAATGAAAATTGTGAAAAATTAATTTTGTATTTCAAGTGTTACAAAGCTATAATATTAACCGAGAGCCCCATACAAGGTTAATGGTTGTATTTTATTTCAATGTATACTCGGTTGCTCATCAACTTCATTGTAAAACTGGTCGTGCGGCTTATACATTGATATAAAATGTAACTATATATATATATGCAAGTATGAAATAAATCAAATTTTCTGTATGTAAGGTACTTATGTTATTTCTTTACGGTTTTTTTTCAAATTTTCGTTTTTAAATTTCCCAAAAACGTTCCCTTCTATAATTACACATATTTCAAACAAATAATGGTCTTTAATCTAATTGATATCCTGGAAGACCTAGAGTTAAAATGTATGCTAATATTGAGATTTATATAATTTTACAATGTATAAAGAAATCTGGAAAATAATTTTGCTCATTACAACTTAAAAGGTTTGTTTCGGTCTTTGAAAGAGCAGGAAAGCATAATTTCCTGTCTATAGTGAAGGTTGCTATCACTTTTTGTAACACAATCTAATCTCTCTGATTATAATAATATGTCCCTGAATAATCTCAACTAACGGACTCTTTATAGTTACTATGGCACATAATAATTTATATTATAACTGCAATTTTACAAACAGCAAATTTAGATATAAAATTTTCGATTTGCTTCCGCAAAATATTTAAATATATACATTTAATAAATAGTTGCCAAATGATTTATGTCTGTGTTACATCCGTTATTTTCTTTTTATTATAAACAAGAAAATCAGTTGTCGGTCAACTAATTCCTAAATTTATCATTTAAAAGGTCATTAACCTTCGATTTCTATTCATATTGTTGAATTACTTTTTTAGATGACTTTTCAAGAATCAAACTAATTTTAAAGTATAATAATTATATAAATTGCTATACAACTAATATGAATTAATTCACATTTGTAGATTTTTAATGCATAAAATATATTTGTTATCACCCATTGTTCCTTTATTATGGCAGTAACGCATCTATCGATGTAATTCTTTGTAGACTTACAATGTAGACTTACAAATTAGATTTCCTCAAAAGTTGCGATAAAAGTCGAGCCTAACGCCAACTGACGAACGTGTCTCCGTTCCAGAGTAGACGAATCGATTTTTTCTTCCGGAATTGAAATCTTAACAAAAACTATATATATACATTATACATACATTGATTCTTTCATATTTTATTACAGTAATAAGGATTGTGGAAAAAAGTTACATTATTCATTTTACAATACTCAGTTATTTCTTTCATTTCGAATGGAATATATTATATAGAAGCACCTATCAATTGGTGTGAAACATACAAATTAGTAAGTCATATTTTAGATTAATTCTACTAATACAATTATTAGCATTAACAATATCAGGAAGTTCAGTTTTATAGTGTTTGAATATTTTTTATTTTTATCAGTATCACTGATAAGAATAAGAATTCAATATCACTAATATGAATTCAGTATCGCTTTTAATCGTTATTTAGCCAACACAATGACCATTGTTTCCATGTTGTGTCTCTATGTTGATGCACTCGCCCCTCCTCCCCCTGCAGGTAAATGCCATGCTGGATCACTTTGGACTTCGAGCTTTCATCATCACACAAAAATCTGAGGTCACAAATGGTGTCAAATCGCGGTAACCTCAACCCGGCCTGCCTGACTTTAATAGTTTTTCAGTTAATGAGATTTGTATTGTTTTGTTAATTGAAAGGCTGTGAAGATAGTGTATATTAGTTGCTGTGAATTTTAAAAGTGTTGTGCTATTTTAATTATCTAAAATATATTTTGCTTCATTTTTTTAATATATACTTGTAATGTTAGGGTATACTACTTAAATTTTATTAGTAGTATGTGAGTTATATATTATAACCACGTTATATCTTTTTACGTTTCTTTGCTTGAATGTACTCAACAACGTTTCCATTTTTAAACTTTGAATGTCTATTTACAATAATTACCTATCAGTATCGGGACAATTGTTAATTGTGAGTTGTTTTAGAGATCTTTCGGTAACAAATGGAATAATTTTTGGTCTGTGTATAAATTATTTTGATTCACTTCAATTTGTTAAATTTGTTGGTTTTTAGGACTATTTGACAATGATTTGACAACTATTTGACAATGATTTGACAACTATTTGACAATGATTTGACAACTATTTAACAATGATTTGACAACTATTTGACAATGATTTATATGACTCGGAACTTTATTGTTTTATAAGCCAGTTTTGAAATTTTGTTATGACAGACAATTATGCGACAAAATATGTGATCTTTACATTATGTTAAATATATATTTCTTTATACTTCTACTAAATACCGTTTTTCTTTAGTTGTGTGGTCGAACCCGCTAGGTATATTTGCCCATGTAGAGTATGCGTCAATTTTAATTGATTCGATTTAGAAGTATTCTAGATCCTTCCCATTTTGTATAATCGAAATTGAGGACATATATTTCTCTACTGATGATCTATAATTAATAATTGAAGCTCAATTGTTACTGCGCGTAAAGCATTGTTCGTTAAGATAGCAAGAATATTCATATTTGGGGACATTTGATAAACATCCCATTGTAATTAATTTTGTATTTTTAGTAGTATACAATTAGTCTACATTTAAAAATGACTGACTCAGAGTCACGTATTGATTACCTAAAACTCGATTATGACATCGCCACTAGTCATCCTGAGAACATTTTATATGGTGCGCATACGTCTACCCGCACTATAGGTATTCTGCCATCTTCGCACAAAGTTTGGTATTACTTGATATTATGCAAAATTGTCTACCCGTACATTTTGATATTATGACTTTTTGAATGTGAGTATTTGAATTTCAATAACCTTTTCACTCGGCTTAATACACAATTACTCACAGTAAAGAAAAGGAGAGCTGTTCAATGACATTGTTATGATTTTAACCAGTATAGTCCCCCCAAGTTATTACCGTTGATTTCGATTTTGCTATTAATATAGCGATTATATATTTATGTATTTTCTAAAGTTTAACATCATAAAATTCTCACATTTACCATCCACAAAAAATCCCTGTGTTTAACCTGATAATGTTCTAAAGTTTAGATTATTATCGTCTAGAAAATTCAAAACCATATTTCATACTTGAATCGAAAATAGTTTTTTTTATTAATATTATTTGATACCAAAAGATTAAACTGTTTTCGAAAATATGTAGTAAATTTTCTAAAAGTTAATTTATTATACGAAATATAAAAGAACGTGTCATTTTCTTAAATTATTCTAAATATTTAGAGTAGTTCTGCATATTCTGAATATTCTGCAGTTATAGTTTTCCACTTGTTAATCATTTGAAATCAAAACTGAAAATATTGTATATATATCGACGCAGATATTTTCTAAGGTACATGGATGTTGACGCTTGTTTTCAATGTTTCAAATATTTTTGAGCTGATCAAATTTTTAGTGTCTTTGTAAATCATCAGATTCCAGGCTCGGGGAAATTATATATAAAATAAACTTAAAGCTAAGGATGCTCATATATTAGGCTAAACCGAACGATATAATACATTATATTCGATGTAGGGACGAGGGAATGTTTAATATAACGAGGGAAACCACAAATATTACATTTTATACATTACCTATAGTATCAAACCTATAGTTTAATGTAGAAATATTTCATTTAATTTTTAATAAGTTCATTTTAATATTGGACAAACGCTCCAAACAACACTCTTTGACCCAGTGCTATAAAATTAATATAATGTTTTTTTTAGCTAATTACATTTAAAAACCATATACTTTTGAAATTGTTTATTAACTTCTTTTTTAATATAAACTTAGAGTGTTAACAAAAATTCGTAAAAAATCCACCGTCACTTTTTCAACCGGTCAGTGTAGACTAAGTTTATAAAATAGGTTTTAGTTATCTAATTTCAAATCGGCTTTTGCCAATTGACACACTAATTGAGAGATTATTATCGTTATATATATATATAGGCTACTGTTTGCGTAAAATTTATCCTTTCGATATATCTTTAAATGTACGAACTCTTTATTGGGACTCATTTTTAATGATAAAATTATGTGTTAAATATATTGTTTTACTCAACAAAAATTCGAAATGGACAATTTATTCAAATTAGGCTTCACGATTAATATTCAAATAATATGGCGGAATGAGAATACCTTCCATGATAACTATTGGTAATTTTAATAAAATTCTTTAAAACTTTAAAAATAGTCTAAATTTCATATCAATAGATAAGCCTACGTTGATATATATATATACATGTACAACAATAAACATGTAGCAGAGGGTTATGTGTTGCGTCCATCGGGAAGAACTTAATGCAAAGTACATATTATTATAATCAAATATATTGTGCATAATTATTTTTTAATATGAAGAAAATAATCAATTAATTTTCCTAAAACAATATAAAAATTCAAAAGTAAAGAGAGTATCTCAGAATTAGTAAAAAAAATGAATGTAAACAATCATTACTTTATTTTTCTTTTGATTTTAACAAACTCAATATAAACTTGTGTTGTTCAGACATTAATATATGAAATTTGAGCTTCGTTTATTATTTCAAATAAAATGTTATGTTGTGTGCGTGTTAAAATTACAATACGTTATATATTATTAATTAAATTGTCAATTAAAGGCAGCTTCCAGTTACATAATGAATATATAAGAACTGAAAAATATCACTCCAGTATATTATGTCTATCTAGCAAAGGAATGTAATTTTAAATTAATAAAAAATTACTTCTTCGCAGGGCAGTGGAAGAGGAGAATATCCCGAAAGAATTGTAAAATTAATTTTTAATTTGTATATTTGTATACAACAGTATAATTTTTTTTAAATATTTGACGATTATTTTTTAATTAATTACATTCTTTATTCAGTCGAGGGTGGCCCTATTTTATTTAATTTTTTTTAATATTGTTAATACCATGACCTTAAAATTAAATAGTAGCAAAATTAAATGAATGATCTATCACTACAAACAAAAAAACCTCATATCACCTATCATTAGTAAATCGGAATCAGTGATCTTAACTTCGTAGGAATTCTGGTTAATATCATTGCATTCAGTCATTGGTTATTTAGTATCATATGGCATTCAGTCATTGGTTAGTATCATATGGCATTTAGTCATTGGTTAGACTTAGTATCATGGCATTCAGTCATTGGTCAACTATATCTAACCAGATTTGGCAAATCAATGAAATGTACTTGAGTGAACCATTACAATTACTATAACATCCTAACTTTGTACACCTTTTATTTAGCTAAATCGAATTTAGCAATATTTATTAATTAATAATATTGACCTTCATCATATTAAAATTGATTATTGGGAAGCTTTGGCAATAAATAAATAGGAATTCTCAATTCTGATTGACTGAAATATTTATCCAAAATTTATGCGCGAAAATTAAAAATGGCCTAACTATTTTGCATTAAAGTCACATGATGCGCCCGATAACTGCCTTTCCCACTAGTGACAGATTTGCAATTATGATAACAATATCGTAGAATAAATATTTATTAAATTTATACTATCGCTCATTTTCAATTATGTAATTTTTGTAATTTATGTATTTCAATTTTTGTTAATACTATATTTTATTTTACCTTTTTTATATTAAATTAATTGTAAGCTGTAAATTGTAATTTGTAAAAATTGTTTTTCAACTGTAAACTAATTATTGATACAAGAATAATTAGTTTACAGTTGAGATACAATTTTAGGTACGGCATGTAATAATTTGTTGTAAATATTTATCTAATTAAACCCAGAATAACCGATGAAACATATTTCTACATAACGATCTGTTATAAAATAATTGACAATAAGTCACAATATTTATACAAATAGATTTCATAAAATATTTATTTCTATATACATGATGTGCATTTATTGAAATATTGAATATTGAACATCCTTATTACTTGATTTGGTTTATTGATTTGGTTTATTGATTTGGTTTATTGATGTGGTTTATTAAAAGTTTTTACTGAACTGTAGCCAATGAATTATTTCTCTCTGTTGTTTTTACAACAGTAGGTATAGTAGATCAATATTTATTCCATAAGGCAATACATATTATAGTTAATTTCCCAACATATATTCAGTTCATAAAAATCAATAAAACCAATTTTACGGACACTCACCTATTCATGCTATTGTTTGCGTTATATTAGTCGGATTGTATAAATTACTTTCACTAAAATGTGGAAACCTAATTTGAAAGAAAACGGATGCAACACCGGTGCTGTTAATCCTCGTGGTTTTATCGTTAATGACATCTCTTTTCATTCGCGTTGGAAAGGTGACTTCTCTTTTTCATAGTCTCTACTCCTGTCTATCCTCACATAATGTAAAGATTTGAAGCTGAAATTAAATTCCCTTTTCAATCAATTTTGGATCTGTCTCCAATAAAAGTTATACAGCTTTTATGTAATAAGTTCTCAGTTACACGTTCCCCTAACGTAATCAATCAACTGTCGCTCGTTCTAAGGACCAAATATAAGCAATATTTAAGACAACTTTTAATCAGGACAACTCCTCCCTAATCATCTAAATAATCCAGGGATCTATTTCAGACTCCAATTGAACTGATACGCGATTGATCTCAGGCGTTTTTGCATCAATATTATATTATCTGAGAGAAAACTGCGAAAATCTAGTCTCTGATTGTGTGGGTTTTGCCGAATTGTTTATAGACAGTGTCGTCGCTTGAATACAATAATTAAATGTCAAATGTCATGACTGATGGTCAGAAAGTGATCAATCGAAGATGTCTCACAATTCGGATACCAATGGTGAGAAACTTTGTTCATTTCTTTGGAAGCTTATCAGAGAACTTATGTACATATTTTACTAATTTGTAATGCAGGTTGAGTCTACTTCGGAAGTCCTGGTGTTTCCTAGTGCGGATGTTAGTACGAATAACTGGTAAGAATATTATGATTAAATGTAATAGTTTTTGTACTATTAATATAAATATGTTGTTTTAATCTAACTCTTTAAAACAAAACTGTAAGTGACAAAAATTATAAAGAATTTCCTAAAAAATACCCGATTTTTTAACATTTAACAAATAATTTATTATTCAACCAATTTATTTAATTTTATAATTTACTTGTTATATATATATTTGTTGATTAGTTACAGCATTTGTTGAAAAAGTTTTCTTAATTTCTAGTAGGCCTATTATCGATTTTTTATGCTTTATTAAATATTAAATGTGCTGAAGAATAGCAATAATGTTTAAATTATTTTCTATTATATATTATTTATTACATTCGATTTTTTGAATGTAATGAAATTGTTGTCTATTTATTTTATTTTATTAATTTAATTCTCTATTTTAAGCTTTTTTAAAGTTTATATATCGACAATTTATTAGGCCTTACATTCTTTATTTTTTAGCTATTAATTTTGTATTTATTTTTCATATAAAAACCATTATTAATTATAAATATACAGTATACCATGCTGTAGCATAAAACTATTGTACCTAACATTTTTTCAGAGTATCTGCTATTTGTAGATAATTAAGTTATATAGTTTAGGCTGTTTTTGATTTATAATAAATTTAAAGCACGGAATAGTTGTCCAAATTGCTAACATGGTTTTAACTAACATTTTCAATAATAAACACGTTAACAAAATTAACATAGAATAACTATAATCATACTTTTAAAACTTATCTTTCTGAAATGTAATGTATATATTTTAACAGAATCTGTACTTTTTAAAGCTGTATTGAAAAACATGGTATGTGGTCATGGTAAGCAGTTTTTGAATATATAGTGTATTTGTACTGTAAACTTTTTTTATGTATTAGTAATTAAAAAGCATTTTGATATTTAAGTCTGCTTCGAGGTAAATTTTTAGTCATAATACGAAATCTGATGTAAGAATATATCTATTCTAATAATCTGGATAAAAAAGTTAAAATCGTTATTTCGTATTAAAAGGATTCGATTGTTTATTTTTAAATATCTCTTTTATTTAAAAATGCTTTATAGGTTATGTAACACGATATTTGAATATAGATGATATTTGTATATTGAAACATTTGTATATATAAAAATGTCTTTATAAAAACTGAAACTATAAACCGCTCAAATTTGTTTAATGTTGATAGGGTTGCAATTTTTATTTGATTCGATTGTATAATACCATATTTGTTAAATTTTCTATTCAATATATTGATAAACTATCCTAATGTTATTTTACCTATTTCAAGTGGGAAATGTTCTGAAGAAAGCTCACCTCATACATCTTCGAAGCAATCTAATTATTGGCCACAGCATTGTGAAGATTCCTCCACAGAACATAACAAACCCGTCCCACTGAGTACACCAGCAAGTGTCAGAACAGTCCAAAATCAACAGCCTCTTCAGCCCACAGTGGTTGTTACCATGCCAACACAGAGATCCCATACCAGAGAGCTCTTAGCCCCAACAATCGATAAATCGATCGCCAGGAGAACTATCAGTTTCAACTCGGAGCACGTGACAAAGATAACTCCGGCAGCAGAAGAAAGCAGGGAACGTTTTTACCGGTTGAGACGACTCAAGGCCAGGGGCTGTTCAAGCGCGGGCTCTTTCCGGAGCCCTCTTCCCCATGATCCCCTATATGAACACTTGTTGCACAATGGGGTGGCTGAGGAGGATGGCGAATCATCGTCGTCAAAGAGTCCTCAACAAGGAGGGGAGCGGATATGTGAACCACGAGTTATCAATTCTCGGCAGCCTAACTTTGGGCTTTACGTTGCGTCATCTAGGTGAGGTGTTCTTTGAGGCATTTTGCTATTTTTACAAAATGTCATAAATTACAGTATGTAATGTAGCCTATAGGTAGATGGTAGGGCGATATATCGTGAAACATGTTCTTTATGCAATAAAATGTAGAGAAAAGGATTAAAATAGCTTCTAATTAGCCATAAATAAAACTTACTAAATGAGATAAATATAATAATAAAGAAATGGCTTTATTTCTAGTAAAAGTACAAACTTTTAAATAGTCACTCATAACATAGTCATAAACATCACTCATAAAATATATAATAACAAAAAACATGTAGTTTTACGAGGGTGCACAAGTACCTATAGGTACATAAATATCAAAAAATGCATATCACTTTTATTTTAATTGATAAGAGTTAAGGTAATATACAATATGTATATTTAAAAGAGAAAGACTACAATATTTATTATTTGTTATTAATATATATTAGTAGTATAGGAAGAGTCGATTCGACCGCATCATTTGACTTTTGACATTTGACCCTCCCCCATTCATTTTTACGATCCAAATCATAATGGATCATAAATACACCAAAATCTTTAATTGGCAATATCTTTTTAGGGTAGTAACCTATGACAACCAAAGTTGGCATAATGACTTACAAATATAAGACAAATATTTATATACTACTTAAAAATATTTGTAAAAAGTAGATAACCTTAACAATTTTAATTAATGTCTAACTACATTATAATCTTATTATTTAATTATAAATATTGTTTTTATACCTTTTTAATTTTGGACGAAAAAATGACATCATTCGTAACGTCATTTTTATTTTTAGCTTATAATTTTTATAGGTTACAACTTATAACAACCACACTTGGTATGATCACTCACCAATATAAGCCAAATCTTTTATACTACTTTTTTTGTAAGTAGTATAATTTTCTAACTTTTTAAATAATTTTTAAATTTAATAGGTAGACATTCAGAATAGCTATGAGTTAATGTCAATTTTTTTAAATCGGTTGAAATTTAACTTAGTTATAGATATTTTAGTGATTTACAGCTGATTAAATCAATATATATAATCTATATATTAAATATAATAGAATAAAATTAAATTAAATTAAATTAAATTAAATTAAATTAAATTAAATTAAATAGATACACTAGCAGGATAGCTTTGAGTCAGTGATAATTTTTTTTAATCAATTGAAATTTGACAGAGTTGTAAACATTTTACCGTTGTGATTTATTATGGCCATATATTGCACAATGATTTCAATGAGGATTCTGACGTTCACTCAGCTTGATTTTTCTACATACAGATTGATCTAAATGTAATCATTATGTGTGTGTTTTCTAATAATTTCGATGGTCCACAACATGGTTCATTTACAATTAATGTTACATTTTTCTTACATGTTAAGCACGTTTTTCTTACATGTTGAGCACATTTTTCTTCTTTTCATGTTTAGAATGTTCTTTTGTGATACTACTTGGTTATACAAAACGTACAATTTGAATAATATTTTAAATGTTTATTTTGATATGTCGTTTTGCACAACATTTTTATTATTCTCATAAATAAAATAGCTTTAAAATTTTAGGTGATCTTTTACACTGTCTGTTTCGTTCTAAATTGTATTAATTAATTCCGATAACTAAATTATAAATCCAAAATATATGGGTCCATCAAACAAAAGCAAACTGATTGAACGTCAAAATCCTCATTGAAATCATCGTGAATATATGGCCATAATACATCACAATGGTAAAATGTTTGCAACTCTGCTAAATTTCAACTGATTTAAAAAAAATGAGCACTGACTCATGGCTATTCTGCTAATCTATCTGTTTAATTCCATTCTACTATATTAAATATATATATATATTGATTTAATCAGCTGTAAATCACTAAAATGTCTAACTTCGTTAAATTTCAACTGATTTTGCAAAAAAATTCCACGAGCTCGTAGATATTCTGAATGTTTATTTATTAAAAAATTTTTTACTATATAAAATATTATTAAAAAAAATTATACTACTTACAAAATAAAAAAGTTGTATAAAAAATATGGCTTTTGTTGGTGAGTCATCATACCAAGTGTGGTTGTCATAAGTTCTAAACATCAAAAGTTATAGGCTAAAAAAATGACGTCACGAATAACGTCATTTTTCGTCCAATATTTAAAAAACGGTACCATAACAATAATTATAATGATCAGATTATAATGTAATTATAGACACTAATTAAAATTGTTAAGGTTACATACAACTTACAAATATTTATAAGTAGTATAAAAATATTTGTCTTATATTTGTGAGTCATCATACCCAACTTTGGTTGTCATAGGTTACTAGCATAAAAAGATATAGCCAATGAAAGCTTTTGGTGTATTTATGATCCAAAAATGATCCGGATCGTAAAAAAATAATAATAATGGCAGGTAGGGGTAAATATTGGATAAACAACATACAACAGACTATAACAGTTCACCACCATCCTGTTATTTTGTGCACTTTGCTTAATTTATTTGTTACCAGTCGATCTGTTAAAGTTAGTAAATGTGAACGGTCTGTATGTTGTTCACCTCATTTTCTTTTAAATAATTGTAATTATTCTATTTTTTATATTATTTGTCATGTAGGGATATGGTACTAATAATGGCCACTATATTGTATATATCAAATCTGGTAACACTTGGTTGAAATATGATGACAATATCATTTCCAAATGTAAATCCAATTCAAGCTTCTCCAACTCCACTAAAGCTTACATAGCTAATAAAGCTAAGCCATAGGAATATTGATGCTATGCCCACATAAACCGGTAAGCTGCCTTTGAGGGTCTAAAGTCCCGCACCTTGTTTAGTTTAGTTTACTTTACTTTTCTTTACTTTTTTATTGTAATCCGGTTTGTCCCCAAATTATTCTTCTGCTTTTTTGGATTTGACAGACTGTCTTTTAAATCCACAGGTTTGATTTGCCATCTTATCACCCCAGGCATGTTTTACATAGAGTACAAGCCATGTTTGGATTGTAAACATTTAAAATATACGAATGTATTCATTTAGATATGCATTTAGTCAATTTTTTTTATTATATTGCTTTTATTATTAAAAAATAATTAGAAATTTTAAGAATTGAATCATTTGGAAAAATCCAAGTCACGTTAAAAAATCTATTTAATAATATTTTGTGCATACAAATGTGGCTCAAAACTCGGTTGTGACTTAAATTCAGAGGAAAATCCGGAGGAAAAAGCGGGGGACAAATCCTAAGGAAATTTAACCTATTTTTCAAGGTCATCAATGCAAAAGTATCTAAAATAAACAAAATGGATTT
>JAUZND010062452.1:0-18011 GCA_034780555.1 Coelogynopora nodosa | reverse complement strand
CTACCTCTGCTTAACTGCTTCTCAAGTAGTAAGTCAAGTTAATCACACAGGTCTGCTGTAGAGGACATTTCGGTAGGCATGGCGGGAGACTCGTACTCTTCACATGGGGAGACGTGATGGCGAGAATGCAAATTAAAAAAAAAAAACACAACACAACACAACAATGAATTCAAACATAGCGTGCTATTCAAAAATTATCAAATATGATACAAGGAGGCAAAGCCAATACACCTTTAATTCAAATCGAGCTGGAATTGGATCCATCAACGGAGGAGGAGGATGCAGCAGGAGGAAGATGATGATGATGTATCTCTGTCAAAGACACAAAAAACAGTGATTATGTAAGATAAATTCTAAAACATTTTTACAACTTGTTTGTTACCAATCGTTAGTGATACATTGGAGAATAGACTGTGCATAAAGTTGTTAACAATGAAGATGTTATCAGCCTCTACAATCGGAGTGTCAGTTTATTGTATTTTGCATCGAATGCATTGAGCTGTATCGTTCAGATCAATATATTCGTCAGCTGAGCCAGAAATAGAAAACTCAATCGGTCTAGTGTTTGTCGTCACATTATTCAGAGGGTGCACATCGAGGTAGTAGCCCTTCTCCAATACAGTCTGCACCGGTCGAGGGGAAAACAAAGCGATCTCACTTTAACTCATGCCGATATGATTACTGGTTAACATAGTTTTTTTATTGAAAGTGTGGACAACGATTTTCGATCTTCTTCTTCTTCGTCTTCTGTAAATCTAACTCGCGCTGATTTGGTATTTTTTTCGTTTTGTTTATAAGCTTTTCTCTGTCGTCAAGTTAGTTCAATTCTTTCGGTTAGCAGTATTATTGTTGAGGAACTTTTTAAAGTTGAACAATAGTTTTCAGTGGCAGTATTGTCATTTTGGTCGGTATCCTATATCAAATATTTGTTTTGCTTTGGATCCCCAACCTTAAATGCAAGTTTCTTCAACTTCTTCTTTTTTCCACATTACAGTTGTTCAAGTTTCGGAAGAATTTTTAACCACTAATATGAACCGAAACCTGTTTAGTGAACATGCGCCACGTACGATCCTTCAACGTGCGATTTAATCGCTCAACCACTGCCGCTTTCAAAAGGATTTGAAAGACGTATTCATGTCTGGGTTTATTTCTGAACTCTTTTCTGACAGCAGTTTGTAAATATTAATCCTTTTACTTGTTGAATATATTTTATTTGGCATATTTCCCGTGTCGTCAGCTGATTTACTCTTCAATGTTTCAGCCTAAACGTAGCGGGAAAATAAATCAATCAATGTCAGCATGTATCGATATAACCATAATTATCCGCAACATAAGGTTGCATCTCTATTAGATCAGCTTGATGTTGCACATCCATCTCTTGTGTCATACATCTTCTTCTCGGGAATTTGGTCAAGGATCGTCTGTGTAGGGTATTTGTTAATTGACTCTGTAACCATTGTCTTACTTGGTTCTTGTAAAGATTTGATGCAGCGGTCAGTGCTTTGATGCTTCCGTAAGAGCCTGTCAACTGCGCGTCGTAATAAAGGCGTTCTATTAGTTTCCGGTTTTTCGATGATAGTGTTTGTTTTTTGGCATCAACTTGGTTTACAGCATCAACTTCATCGGTTTCTGGTGAACCACAAAAACAGAGGAAATTTTGCATTATCCGTATAATAGTACTAATATGTATATAAGATTTAACTTACATTTCATTTATCAATTTATGATATTCTCAGTAACATCTCAACTTATCGATTATTATCTGTAAGATAGAGGAATCAATGTGTCACTTTATATAAATCCGATTTCAATACACAAAGCTAAATGCACCTCACCTTTCAGTCCACAGTTTCTTTGATGTAGCTCTAGAACGGTGACTTCCAGGTAGAGTGATCGATTGTTGAAGAGGTGGTGGTGGAGTATGAGGAGGAGAAACACTTTGACGTCGTTTTCTAGAGACGATCCCAAGTTCCATTGAAGTTGCATTACTTAGTGCTGTCTTTACAACTATACGCTTTTTCAAAAAAATCTTGAATTCACTGCATCAAACAGTAACAGCTACTTTAGCCACCGTATCATTGGTAGAATAACGAAGTAAATCATACAACTTCGAACGACCGATAATATGTCCAGCATTGAATAATCTCTCCAATGTGTGACCATAAGAAAGTTGGCCTTTTTCGATGTACAAATGTAGGTAGTAAAATTGCCTTTGAAATTGATGTTTTGGTAAAACTGGAAAAAATGTGACTCATATAGTCACTCACCGTATGGCTTTCCTTTCTTCATTATTTCTTTGATGCATTTCATTCTTGCATTTTTCTTCACTAAATTTTTAACGCCTTTATATGATATTTTGTTGATCTGGTCCAACGTGTGATATAATTTGTGTTGTTGAAGGTTTGTATATATTATTTAAACTAGAGTATTCTTCTATAGTCAACAAAACCAAATGTGAATGTGCTGATGTACTGGTCATTATTTTTCAGAAAACAAAGATGAACCAATAGCAGAGACAGCAATGGGTGCAATAATTTTTGCAGCAAAGGGTATTAAAGACCCTAATAGTTGAAGTAGTGACAGGAATCCTCCTTTCTGACTGAGAGCAGATCGAACTTTTGTTATTGTTCCCTTTTTATAGACACACTGAGTCAGCCATACAACGAATAATCATCTTCTTACGTTTATTGAGTTGTCCATGAAATGATCTAGGAATGTTTGGCAAATTAGCAATCGGTAGGTTGTTTGTGATGTCCAACAGTGCTTTATAAAAACTTTCTTTAACTTGGGAATAAAATTTCACAAAAGCTTTTTTTAACTTTGGATCAGCCTTTGAAAATGCCTGTAGCAGAAATTTGAAATGCCTGTTGACGAAAACGCTTGATTCCAATTGTGGTTGTTAATTATTTTGCAAAGCATTTCATTAATACTATGTTTATAATATTTTACGATGATGTGGCAACGTTGAATTCAAATGCAGAGCGTGAATAGTCCATACATTGTCCAGCACGCTCTTCTGTCATATAAGCATATATTGTGTCTCTTTGTGGGATAGAATTCGTGTAAAAATTCGAATCTCATGTGGTGTACTTTGATGAAAATCCAAAAGTAGACAGGAATAGGGACCATATTCGGGTGCATCAGGAAAAGCCACCTGCAAAAACTTGTTATTCATATGTCGACTCAGGAATCCTATTTGTGTAATATTTCGAGGACTATTGAAGAGAATCAAATAATGTGTACTAAGAGAACGAGTCCTGCTCTCAAGTAGATTCTGAGTAATACTAATGAGGAAACAGTACCGATGATAAATAAAATAAAATTGTAAATAAGTTAGTCACCGCTTGAGAAGACATCGATTCACTCATGAGATCATCAAGTATGATCGCATTTTCATTTTTAATATTGTTAAAATTGACAGGCAGCCCTTGATGCAAGCTTATTTCCACTCCGGAAATGTCCGACTTGAGTTGTTTCAAAACATGTGTTTGCATAATTCTACAATACCAGTAAATGTGTGTAATAGGTGTCGTGAATAGGTAGAGATGTACTTTCAATAGATTGGTAACAAATACGTTTTCCTCGCATTGTGAAGGACCAACAACTGACGTACCACTTCACATTTTAAAGCGCTTATCTATGATTATATAATGTTAACATAATTAAAGATTCGCAAAGTATGTTTCTCGATTATTCAATAAATTTTCTTACAAGTGGATCCAGCGTAGCATTAGCATCGTGACAAAAGGCAGCCATAGCAGTAACGGTTGAAGAATGACTTGCAACTCAAATTATGTTTTCAATCGCACGCAAAGTTTAACTTTCCCTCCAAAGATACTTCTTTACTTCTTTCGGTAAAGGAATGCGCAATCTCTTTAATAATAAAAAACATATATATTCTTTTGATGTGTACTTCGTTTATCAAGTGTAATTCTTCTATATAATACATTAATCATTGCTTTAATGTATACGTGACTTCATCTGTAATAGTATAATGATTGGTTAACTTTTGATAGAGAATTTCCGTTTGATCAATTAATTTTTCACTTAAGTATCCACTTGATGATGTATCAAGAAGTAGTCGAGTTTCTTTACATCCAAACATACTTGTAAGATCAGTACAATCGATTTCGATATTATTATAATTTCATCAGATTCAGTAAGTATAGACCAAAAGGACAACTAAACTACTGGATACTACTATTAAAATTGAATGAACGTATACAAATATATAAGTCACTGATTTTATTTCACAAAAATGATGGTAATTGAGGTGCGATTGTTTGTCGGTGTTTTTGAGGAGAATTTTCAAAATTGAGTATTTTTTCATGTAGGAATCGAGTGCGAGCACATTCCTGGCGACGCACATTTGAGCACTCTTTGATTTCTTATGTACTATTCCATTTTGGGATAAGAGGTTATAGGTTTTAGGATGAAGGAAAATATATTCCTTTTAAGGATTGCCTGCGCAATCGTCTTTCAAACAGACCAATACTGAAGTATACCGACTTGAGTAGCAGGGGTGCTCTTTTGGAAAAAAAGCCGGATAATTGATGGTTGCCATTCGGAGGGCCTGTAATTCACACCAACCCACGCACACTTATCCTCGAAGAATGACAAACTGCGCCTGTTAAATTGAAGAGTCGTGATTTTCTGATTATGGAAAAGAAATCTGGTCGGTATTCACTTCAACCCGATCTTCATACGCCTTCATATAGGAATCAAGTGTGAGCACGTTCTTGACAACGCACATTGGAAAACCATTTGCACTCTTGTGTTCTAACCCTTTTTGGGATAAGAAGCTGTATGGTTTAGGAAGAAGGAAGATCCATTCCTTTTGAGGATTGCCTGCACACTCGTCTTTCACACAGCCCAATACTGCAGTATATCAACTTGAGTAGCAGGGGTGTTCTTTTGGAAAATTCAAAAATCCAACAGTTCGTCTTGCAACATTCGAGGAAATAACATTTTGTCAAAATTGATGTTGAATACGCGTAGAAAAAAGGAGTTGGTGTCCCCTGCCAGTATCTCTAATTTGCCGCCAAGTTCATTTGAGTACTTCATGAGATTTTCATACCGAAGAATAAACATTATAAGCTTCGAGAGTTCCAGAACTGCCATTCCAATATAAATTGGCTTATCCATTGTCGCAGCGACTTGCTAGAGTTACACATTATCTTCATTGCTGGTCTTTCGGAATTCATTCTCTTTCGATGATTTTCTAGGGTCTTTTCGAACGGAGAGTTATTTTTTAATGTATAGTAATCTTTCCTGAAGTTATTCTTGGCCTCTTGTCGATGTTGTACAGGATGTAATCTTGAAAAATGGCTCCTTATGTAACTACAACATCCTGTGGATTTTTGTTAGCATCGTTCATTGCTTGAGATATAACTGAAGCATCCTTCTATGCCAAACGTATTTCTACTTTTTATTAAGATTGAGCCGGAGTTTTGTAGTACATCTGTCACCCATTTTTCACTTTTAAGGACAGGTTTTTATACTGACCATTCATGAATGGAGTCAGCCAGCTGGATAGTATAACCTCTTTCTCAGTTGCGAATGGCAAATCTTCACTTACATTCAGAATATGTGGCGTATACTTCAAGACCACCTCAAACATGTATCCAGTATCTCCGTCTAAGTCAAAAGTTTTGAGTACCAATTTATTGATTTCAAGCTGAGTCATCCAATTAAATTGAGAGTGTGGCAATGACTGTGTGACAGCATTTCAATAGAAATTGTTGTCGTCTATATATAACAATTCCACACGATTTGCTTTCAACTCTGTGGGTATAATATGTTGTCTCTCATGATGTTTGTTCACAAACGTCATCCCACCTCGCGTTCTGCTTTCGAATTTTTTTTACATATCAGCGTTTTTTAATAGTTCCACTTTGGCTTTCGTCCTCTTCAAGGCAGATTTCCAGCACATGCTGGGTGCTAATACAAAATATGCAAGGTATAGTTTCTCTTCGGTTAAACTGAGGCTGCTGAATTCCTCAAATACATCCGCCAATTGGTGCACATCTCGTTTTTAAAAACGCCGGCATGAAGTCACCAAAATTCTGGCACTTGAATTCACGCCAGGCCTCTTGAGCTCTCGCATAATCCTCTTATCCTCCTCTTAACACTGTTGTTTCTTGAGATTATCAAAAAAGGCTTCTCGTGGCGTAGACTAGACTCCGTCATTTTTTCGAGCGAAGAAAAAAAATATGTAATACGGGAATACGCCTTTCGCAGTTATCAGGAAATCAGGAGCAAAAGCCGGAATTGCTCTACGGCTTTGTTTGAGGTCTGTTGTAGCGAGATATCTAACGAGATTGTCTAGTAAGTAGCACATAAACTGAACGCTATTTTTGAATTAATTAGAGTTTCGTACGAATAGTAACCTTCATTTTGCCAACTTTTTTTGTCCAAAATATATATTTTTTCTATGGGAAATGTGCCAGTCAATGCCATATAATTTTATTTTTAAAGTGTTCGGGGTGAGGTATGAGCACCATTCAAAAAGCAGCCGGCTTATGTTCAACAACTCTGACAGTGTTCTGGTTTAATGTGCACTAGATATCCGCATAATCAATATATGGCATTCGCTGACATAATACCAGATTAGTGAACTCCATATGTGTGTTTTTCGACGGGAGAAGTGTGATTGCCTGCTTTGAGTAAAACAGATCGCGATGATCACAAAGCAGTTTTTCAGATTTAAACGGTTGGAGACACCGTCGGCAAAATTTGTTTGCTCGAACCCAGCTGGAATTGTTCTTTCTCTTGCGACGTGGGAGTAATCGGTATATATTTATTATGGGTAAGTAATGAGCCGAATCTTCAAGTGAAAGTATATTGATCACCTTTCCGGGTGTTTCCTATGACGATTTTCCTGCTACTCTGAGCACTCTTACCAGGTGGTAAAAGTGCCAAGATTATTACGTTCAAAGGTGATGAAATCACGGCTTTACCAGGAAACACAATTCCTGTCCAGTTATATTTGGCTTCATGAATATTGTACTTTTTATTTTTATATCGATGATTCTTCTTAAATTGGTGAAAATGTAGACAGGAGGCAACAGAATATTAGAAGCATTGATCTCATGTATTTTTAAAGTTAAGAACAGCCTTATATATGCTGTTTATTTAGTATATGCTGGATAAACTTGTGTAACACTTTGTTATATTATATTTGTTACTTTAGTATTTTATGTATTTATTTTCTATATGACTGGTGTTTCCCCGCCTCACTCCCCACCCCCTATAATTAATTTTTATTGTACACACCTTTTATAGATTACCCGCCTCCCAGTCCACGTATATAAATACAACATAGTTATTGTATATTTAGATAACAAAACAATTTATGTACACAATTATTATAATTTTCATTTATTATGAAAAAATAATTGTTCATGAATTTTAGATACAATCGTTCATGGTCATATTAGAATAGTAATTATGTCCAAAATATCGAGGAGGCCACCTTAAATTAGTCAGATTTTTATCTCTCTCTCTCTCTCTCCTTTGTGCACGTCTATTGGTCATCATCCACCTACTTGCTACACAGATAATTAGGAAACATCGCAAATTTCTATATAATAAAATATATTCAAGGCAAACGGTATTATTAATTTAACACACTAAAATTAGTTAGTAATCTGAAAGTGTAACACAACAAATGGTTCACAATACTGAGCTGATACAGAGATATTATAGTACCACATCTACCCGAACATAGAATCCAATCTATAGGAATTGCATCATAGTCCCTAAAAATAGATAAAAATTAGTCATCATTAAATATATTGTAATTGAGAAATCGATTTTTCACATATATGTAAAATTATAATTATAACAGGAAGGAACTAATAGGCTACACATGATAAGGTTGCATGTATTATTAAATATTACAACATTTATCGAATAAGTTTTCATCAGTAATTACATCATGCAAACATTTTGTCCTTAAACTATCGATACTTGTATATAATGTTAGAAAACAACTGGACTTAGGAATATTCATTTATACATATGAGTCAGTATAAAATAGAATCAAATTATTCCTGTGGTGGAGTAGGGGTGATCATCTTTGTTTTGTCGAGTTTTCTGTAGAGTTTCTCCCAACATAGGATCTGACATTGCGGTGCAGTGTATACTTCTTTTTCTTCTAAGGTGCTCTCGGTGGCAGAGTTACTTCCCTGGCCACCCCTGATGTAAACGAGTTTGAAGGCGTTATATAGAAAAGCGGGAGACGGTACATTGTTTGCGGTATATGTTTTACATGTTTTAAGGTATATTATAATGAATACAGTTACACACATATGGTTTACATGGCGTCAGATCAAAAACTTTATAATTCAATATGCTTTATAGTCTTTATTATGGGTGGACTGATTGGGAGATGGACTCTTTATGGTGCTTCCTTTGGGAGGATACATGATCGTTCACGCAGTTCTTCTGGGGATGTCCGATGTAGATGGAGAAAAAGGAAGAAATATGTGCGTAGATTAGAACAATATACTGAATGGTGAACGATTGAGTACGATTTTCATTTCCACCGCAATACAAAGATACGTGTAAATAAATTGATGACCACCTTTGTGTTTTCCGTTTCATTCATCAAATCATCAAGAATAATAAGATCATAAAGTTGAACCCTAATGAGTGAATCAGGTAGGCTGCTATATATATTTTCATTTCTTGTAATTTAATAGGTGGGCGATAATTAGAGCCAATGAAACAGTGAATGTTTTTCGGTGATATGTCGAATATTACATTCCTATGGTTAATCAATTTCTTAAATAATGTAGTTTTGCCTGATTGACTTGGTCCAGCAATAATCATAGCTGACTTGTATTTTTTAGTGGAAAAAACGGATTCACTTTTAGTGATACCCATATTCAGTGAGTTCAGATAATAATGATCAGACGAGGACAATAGTTGGACACTACATATTGTTATAGACACATACTCATTTTCATTCTTTTCAAATTATTCTCTCAGACGGGCGGATTTTCTCACCTACTCTCCCCCCACAATGCCTTCAGCATGTGTTAATCAAGTTTACCACGGTCGATTGCAACTACTTGCTACTGGTGATTTCCCAACACTTACTCAACCAACTAAACATCCTGATATATGTACTCACTATTATAAGCATAAGCCACATATGCATAGTGTTCAAATGTTACAAAAAATTTACCTTTTTGATTTTTTCGACGTGAAAATTACATGTAAATGGCTCTGATGTTAATTTGGATATTATAATGACATTTATTTTACACTATCTTTCCTGTGAAACATCCATTATCGAGTCACCTGTGCTACAAACGTAAACTTTTACCCTTGAAGAAAAACAAATCTCTACATTTTTAATCAATCGGAACGATTGAATCTTTCTGTGTATTATGAGCCTAAACCATTTAATGATTGCAAATATTTGAGTGGAAATCTATGTATGTAAACGTATTTTATTCGGGAAAAGTTGTCATAATGGGTGCAACATCTCGCATCTATTTGGCAACTATTTATAGTTATTTACATAATTTGTTTCCCCATTCATCTGCTTTTACATACTCTTTGTAAAAAATTCACACACTAACATTTATTGTTCACTTTTGTCGTTGAATTTTATATGTAACCTATTAACTGGTTATACATATGTGTATTTTTTCTCAATAACAACGAGCCTAATCAACTGAAACATATTTTGACTTTTCACTCTCTCAATAAATGGAGGCGGCTTTTATTTATATATTATTTTTTAACCAAATTAATGGGTAAAAAGTTACTGTTAGGAAATTTTTATAATGCTTTTTACTAAAAAATTGGCATAAGATTCGCATGACATTTAAACCCACATCTCTTTCAAAATAGAATATCTATATATTTCATAACATATAAAATTGAATTTATTCTGTAAATATAATACATAAAGGAACATAAAAAAATACACATGGTGAGATTTCAGATATTTATAAAATATGACAACATGAATTTTCTACTCTTCAAAGCTTTTACTGAAAATATTGACAATACATTTAGTTACTTACTCCATAGGAGCGAATATCTCCTTCACATTGCGTGTTGTCGCCTTCTTCTTGGTGGTTTCCTCCAACACATGCATAATAGCATTTTGACGTTGCAATGTAGACTTCGTTCTTTTCTGAGGTGCCCCGATTGTATAGATGCTTCCCCCGAGTTTGGCGGCATTGAAGAGATCCTTGTTGACAATTCGAAAAAAAATGGCGGTGGAGTTGCTGGCATTGTTTGCATATAATCTTTTGAGGCGTCATCACTAGGGATTGATTGGATCGAGCATGAGGCATGTACGAGGTAATTGTGATCCATTCATTACTTCCATGGTCTCATGTCGGAGTTGAATGACGCGGAAATTAAGACTTGCAACATTACCAGAGTCCACGTTTTGCCGAAAATATACTGCATTACATTTGAGAAGAATTGATATCGGCCAGGTCCAAACTCTGCTATATTGCCAATAGAACCGTCCCAGTAAAAGCGAAGTGTTTTGGGTATGATCTTAGCCCAGTATAGTCCGTTTAGAGGAGTGAAGTTTTCGAACGTAGGCCGTAGACTTGGACATTGTGATATGAATAGTTCGCGTAAAGTTGGGTTAAGATCTAGAGTCTCCGTTGTCCGTAGAAAATGCTCTAACTTCATACCGACTTCAAACTCCATCGTCTTGATTGCCTGCTCGAGCGGATTTGGACCAATGCTTGCTACCATTGTGTATGAGTAGCGCATAACTTGGTTGCCTATGGAACCCTTGATGCTGACAAAGTCTGGTGACTGAAAAAAATAAACTGGCACATTTGTATACTGTTGATATGTCGATAAAATGTAAGGTCTTTTCCGCAGCCTTGTAACGACGATGAGGGCTTACCTTCAATTCTGGTGGACTAGCTCCAACAATAGGCTCAACACTATTGTATAATGACATAGTATAGCTGTATCTTGTGTGATATTCTTATGGCTCGTACGTCTTTAATAGAGGCGGTCCGAACTGTTCCTTGTGAGAGATAAGAATAAGCTGCAAAACGCTGTGCAGCGCTTTTTATATCAACACCAACATCCAATCAGAAGCAAACTGTGAAATACTCAACGTTGATTAGTTAATTGTAGGTAGAAAATCCGATAATCAAATAATATCACCATAAGGAATTCTTAAATCGCTTGGGAAATCACAAATTCGGAATCCCCGTCCCTAATTTAGTGGAAAACGACTTTGATCTGGTTTAAATCGAGATCAATTAAATTGCCCAGATCACCCCGATCACCTCCCCTGCTCCCAAATAACACCCTTTCTACTACTTATACTCAATCGAACACTTTACAATATATTTTCTTAATTCTATTGGCTCCGTTGTTGCTGCGTTCTTTGATCTTATTTATTGTATTGTGTTGTGGCTTGATTATAAAATACAATACGGACAAGAATTTGGAAATAATTCAATTAGGTCAGGTATTTCATTTTTTTATTAAATAAAATTGTTTTAACTTGTTTTAAAAAATGTGTCATTATCGATATTGTCGGTTTAACCTTTCTTGCAATTCACTAAAACATAGGATTTCATTAACTATTATTCTAATTATACATTTACATTTATTGATTTCTAAAAAAGATGTTCGCTTTGACTAAATCAGTGCCATTCTTAAAAAGAAGAACAAATTCCATTCAACTTTTAAAAAGCACCTAAATATTTCGTATAAATTTTAGTAAAGCATGTTTCATTTTATTTTATACTTTACAATCACTCCTGGCATATACAATAAGTCTATTATTTTAATAAACTTAGCAATTTCTATCCTTTAAAAAATATTACTATACATTACTTTGTGAAAAAATCATCAAAACGTTGGAAAAATATTATTATAACTTAACTGATCATTATTACGATTATACGTTCCTAGATGACAATAAATTACAACAAATATATTATATTCTAATATGATTTCTTATATGTTGTTGTTTATATATAAATTTGGTATATTAACAGGGGCTTCGGAAAACTAAATAAAACTATGTTTGTAATCACAAAACATGATGCCCTCTATACCTATTTGTATTGTACTTAAATTGTAATTAATTTTTATTATGCAAGGATAATAAATGTACGCTGATTTGCACATTTTTGTGATTATTATTGGGTTTCGTAATTTGCAACAGTAATATATGCATTAAAATAATAGACCAGGAGATAGCATGTTCATATAAAAAAATTTTTAGCTAATTTATCACGCGCAGAAATCTTTTCAAACAATATTACATATCTATAATTAATTAATTTGTAAGTACCTTTCTTAATTTTATAAATACTAATTTTATGCCTTTTGAAAAATGTTTTATTTTGCATATAAATATTTTTCAGATTATTCAGCTTATGAATCGGTGTAGAAGAAACTAATAATATCTCCATGCATCATTCAGAGACAAATTGATTGAGAATAATCTTCCGAATAAGGAACTTCCAAGAATTAGGAAGATGCTCCCGAAGTTTTACAAAACAATGCGTGAGTTTATATATTTTTAATAACATTGCAATATTGGATGTATGTACGTTTTGTATTATTATTTTTATACTTGAATTAAACTGTGTACATTCAAAAAGCATGCTTGTTGACATATGCTGTTATTCAAATAATCATTGATAAATGAATAATTTTAGCTTAGACGTTTCTTACACTTAAATAATACTATATAATACAATGTACTATTAGTCAAAATGGCTTAAATGTGTTGCTTTTACCTCAAAAGAAATTATATACCGTAAATTGTGTGCTAGCTCTTTCGAAAATAATATTTGATCTGAGCAAACTATGTTTTGAATGAAAATTACGGTACATATAACTAAATGGTATAGATAACTACGTTTGTTTGAATTAATATGTTGTTTCCGCTAGTTATTCATTTACCTGTTTGTAGAATCATGGTATAAATTATATTTTAACAATTTAAAAAATATTAGTTTCTATATTATATTTTGTGATAATCTAACGCACTTCCGCATTTTGGCTAACATTAGTATATCCCAGTTTTTTGCCGAATAATATGAATATTGTTATTTTATTTGCGTTGTTCTTCATTTTGAAAATTTTATCGTTTATTGTATCGCAAATATTTCCAAGATATTGCTATTTGATTTACTCTGTCATATTGCCTAGATTTTTCCTTTCTAATGATGTACTGTATATTTCTAATGTTATCATATGTTAATTTATAGAATCGCTTGGTTAAAATTATGATCTACATTGCTGCAGATCACATGAAGCATGTTTCAAATTTTAATAACTTGGTCAAAAATCTTCTAAATTATTTTAAGTTGATCAAATTCATTAAAAAAAATTCACAATAATTTGATTTTATAATATGGATCATTTGTATTGTTTTTTTCAGGATCAACATTTCAGATCGTATTCCTGAATCCAGTATAAATTATTTTAAAATCTACTAATTTATTCGTTTTTTTGTTCTGTTTAGAGATGCTGTACTTTTTCGATTCCCAGCGAGATGGCGCAAGGCCAAAATGGCTATCAACCAGAAAAAGTTGTTAATGAAACACGCTAAGAAGTTTTAATCTTTTAATTTAATTTTTTCTATTATTTGTTCAATTGTTTTGTAATTTTACTGGAACAAATATAAATTCTATTTGGTATGACGTGTTTTACTTATTTACTATTCCGGTTTTATAAAGTTTCTTTCTTCAATTAAAATAACTTAAAATGTGACTTTCTATACTCCTAATAACTTAAAATGTGACTTTCTATACCTACAATGATTTAAAATCTGATTTTCTATACTAACAACAACTTAAATGTGACTTTCTATACTTACAATAACTTAAAAAAACTTTGAATTCTTATTATGAATTATAATTAACTATAAGTTACTTTCTGAACAAGACATTATAAGTAACTTTAAAATGTATCTTAATAAGTTTTGTAAGTTCAGATTTATCGGGATAATTAGTATTTGAAATTTCGAAATTAATATTTAATTAAAAGTATATAACATTATAAGTATAAGTGAGAACAATTTATTTTTAAACGAAATTATTTTTTATTAAATATCAATTACAAGCATTGTTGCCTTTACATTACTTTCTAATATCGTTAATACTCATGAAAGGTGGAGACAAAAAGTTTACTTTTTATTCGTATGTATATTTAGTATATACATATCTTATCGCTCAAATATAGTACATTTCACAAGCGCAACGAGTTAAATATTATGCGTTATCAACTGCTTTGATTCATTGTTATTATTTAAAAGCATACCTTATTTCCCGACAAAACGTTCATCTATTGACTTACTAATAATATTTTCTTAAAAGTATACTGTCTGTATAACATGATTTTCTAAAAACAATTCGTTTTAATTTATATTTTAATTTAATTATCAGCGGTAAATTTAAAATATTGGTTTCTTTCTTTGAAATGTCAATTTTAATTATTGAAACTATCTAATTTATACGTGTTATTTGACTTTTTGAAGTCAATCAATGTATGTATAATAATTATAATCTATTTTGTTTATTTAAATGTGCAGTGTTTATGCCTTAAATGTATTAAGGATATAATAACATGATTACGTTTTATTGATAACATTTTTTGTTTACCTTGTCTTTGTGTAAATAGAACTACATATATTTGGCAAAAAAGTTCAGGAGTAGTATGCACCATTAGCAATAATTATTAGAAAATGGTACGTCCGTATAGTTAGCAAATGATATTCATGTAGCATAACCTAAATTTGTCAGACAATGGTATACATAAACTAAAGTAACAAGTCAAACATACCCAAGATTCAAGACAGGTTAAAACATATCTAGGTTAAAACGTACCTTGCCCTCCTTGGTGATTCAAAATGTACCTTATTCTTGGTTAGTCAAAACATTTACTCATAGGTCAGGAATAATTGTAGATTAAGATGTAAATTTTTATCCATAAAATTATCCAGTATTAGTAAATTATTTTTATTAAAAATAATATTAATATACTCATGGCTTTATTTTATTTATTGTCATAGGTAAGACACATGTTCAATTGATTACAATTGAAGCAATTATACTTACAATATACATGACAGTTATATATCCACAAAAACTAAAAGTCTGGAAATGGTTTTTAAAAAAAGTCTGGAATTCAGTTACATAAAATAAAAATTATTTTTTAGTCCTACAAAGTCAACAATTTTACTATTATTATACATTATAAGTATCATGCCATATGATCCATGGCATATTATTATTGAGGAAATACTTATACTATATAATAATAACATATTTTTTATATCTATACTTTTAGAAATTCATTTTTAATTTGTAAATGTAATGACTAATGTATTAAAATGTTTATTTTATTTTTCAACTGAGTATGTTTCAACCAGGGTATGTTTTGAAATTATAAATCCACCATATAGCAAGTATTACTTTTGCTGTTTTGATTTATTTAATTATATTATTATAATATTTATTTTAATTATTTGGTGGTAATATTAGTTAAAATTAAATATATGATAAAGTATTAATAATTATTTTAATGTAAATAATAATTTATATTATAAGTTAAAAAATACAAAAATAACATTTATAATTGTTTAATGCAAATATTAGTTGAAAAATATGATAATAATATCTATAATTCTTTTAATACTAATATAAATTAAGAAATACAATAATATTGAAATATAAGATCAAGAAAGATATTTAGACAATAACATCTTTTCATGAACTTTATTTACATCACATTACTATCCATAGTAAATAATTTTTAGTCAATGTATAATTAATATTATATTTTTAAACTAATATTAGCATTAAAACAAATATAAGGGTGAAATAATTAAAGGTCATAAACCAAAAGAACACCTTATTTTCTGTATGTTTATATTTTAAATATTAAACCTTTGTGGCCAATTGTGCAGATGATTTTAGAGAGATAATTTTATTGTTCATTTTTTATTAGTAGCGGGACAAAACATAATTGATGAAGGTAAAACATAACCTGAGTTTCACATAAAGTCTTAAAAAGTCTAAAATTTTTAAAGGGTGTTTTCCAAATGGAAAAACAAAAGTTTTAATGAAATATCTAGAAAAATTAAACTTTTTGAAAAATGTAGACTAAAAGACCTTTTACAATTAATCTACACAATTGTTTTCTCAATTTTATTTGCAGTTTATCAAAAACATTATTAATCTTTGAAATGAATATTTATAATGTGTTATTTTAGATGAGAAGATAAGACACTTGTTCAATTGATTACTATTGAAGCAATTATACTTACAATGTACATGACAGCCATCCTGCAAAAACTAAAAGTCTGGAAATGGTTTTTAAAAAAAGTCTGGAATTCAGTTACATAAAAGGCATATGAACCCTAATAACCTATATGCAAGCAACATCTATTATTGTGTCATCAATCCAAAAATAATATCTGCATGATATATGTCATGATCCTGGAAAAATGAAATCAACTAATCAGATTGTATCTAGTGAACCAATACTGGCATTATGTGATGGCGATTCTTGAAGGAATTAATATCTTATTGTTCGCATATTCAATGAAGGACAAACCAAAAGTATTGTAAAATACCCTTTTGTATCATTCATGTTTATTATGGGTTGGAGAATCATTTGAGCAACTGGTACAAATGATTGTAAGATACAAATCTGAAATAGGTTGTAGCCTAATTGTTGAAAGCTCAAAGAAACTATACACACTGAATAAGTTCTGCAAGTCAGTTGTATCAGTGCAAAAGCTAAGAAATATCACACCTTGTGAACACAATTCATCATTTGCTACTTTAAAAAAATATTATAAACAGGGTTTGCACAGGTACTACTGGTACTACTAAGGTATTGTTTTGAGGTTGGTACTGCTAAAATACTGTTTTCAAACACAAAGTACTAACTGGTACTCCTAAGGTACTGTTTGTGCATAAAGTTACTGTTTTTAAAATATAAAAGTACTGCTTTTTATCATTTCATATTGCATATATTTTTTACAATGATGATAATATGTAAATCTTATTAATACTTCTGTAATGTCAATAATTGTATGATTAAGACAATTACCCCCTAATAAAAAACGAACTACGCTTGCATTATTCAAATGTTATTTTAAATATAAACTCATGAAATGGAAGATCATGAAATGGAAGCTGCCTCTGCTTTTCGTGTTGACCGCTTGGACAAATACTTTACAGATCATCTGTCACAAGACCCAGCATATAACAAAAGTAGTATAGGAAGAGTACATTCTGGCTCACCTATAAATAGATTTATGCGTCATGGCTAAAAATAGATCATGACCCCCTCTTTTTTTTTGTATAAATAGAGACGACTTCACTGTTCAAATTTATTCTGCTTCAAGCTCTTGACACGAACGGTCGTATTTGTGCGCTCTGCTCTCATTACTTACCACTACTTTATTTATTTTACTTTGCTAATACTTTATTTACTACTACTACTTTGGTGATACTACTACGTGACTTATTATTATTTTTTTATTTTATTTTTTTTTTATTATTTTTTAATTTTATTCAACCAACAATATGTCTAAAATTGTTTTTCAAAAAAAAAAAATTCAAAATATATTTTTTTTAAATTAAAAAAAATATTTAAAAAAAAAAAATGTTTCAAAATTTTGAAAATTATTTCTAAAATTTTAATTTTGGACATTTTCAGCCAATCAGAACCGAGTATGAGTTTTTAAATTATTATGGCTTCCTACTGGCCTATTTGAACAAAATCAAGTTCGTTTCCCACTAATTCAAGGTCACTGAGTTCGATTTTTCTACTTATAAGGTGATCCGACAATCAGAATTGAGTATTTGGTTGTTTATTTCGCTTATATGACTAATTCAAAGTCAGTGAGTTCAATTTATAATTAGATCAAATATATTCCAATGTTAGTAATCGATAATTTATTTATTTTTCCCAATATAATGCATTATGGTCATATATATACAAGCTTCTGCAGCTGAAATATACTACTTTGG